>PVIH01017188.1:0-42755 GCA_004025045.1 Sigmodon hispidus
GGCAAACATCAGTAACTGCAGAAGTTGTTTAAGAGACACAGTTCTCAGAGCTTTGTAAAGATGTGAGATTTGCTGAGGACTCAGAGAAAGTTCTGCTTGATTCTCCATTGAGGAAGGGCCCAGGGTAACAGTGTCAGCCTCTTGCTCTGAACAGGTCACCAAAGGAATGAAGTCACAATGAGTACTATCTCAAAGAATATTTGATTGCCTTAAAATGGATTCTGCCCTGTTTTAATTAAAAATTTTTCTCAGTGTTTAGAAAATGCAGTACATCATTTTAAAAATGTTATTAATTTGACTTATTTCTTGGATAATTTGCTACATGAGGTCTGTATATACATAGTTTCTACTCCCCTCACTCCTCCAACTTCCCCTGTGCCCTATCTCCCTCTTATAGTCAGAACATTTTCTACATTACTGTCACACATATAGGAATATACGTACAATCTACTGATTGAAATTAATGATATAGTCTTCTGTGTGTGTGTTTATATCTGTCTTTGTTTCTTCTCCTTTCTCTCTCTCTGTCTCTCTCTGTGTCTCTCTCTGTCTTTCTCTCTCTCGCTCTCTCTCTCTCTCTCTCTCTCTCTCTCTCTCTCTCTCTCTGCTTCTCTCTCTGTCTCTCTCTCTCTTTGTGTGTGTGTATCTGTGTGTACTCGTGGGTGGTGTGTGTGTGTGTGTGTGTGTGTGTGTGTGTGTGGATGTTGGGGGGGCAGTGAAGAGTTTATCCTTGTAGTCAACTAAATTATTCTCTCATTAATCATAGATAGTGGGCAACTCTTTATTTAGGAATGCAGTTTTGAAGTTTCCTCCATTAGTGTTTGCATGTCAGCTTTCTTTATGGTTATGGTCTTATTTGGGCAACCATGTTATTGAGATTTCATAGATAAGTTATTCATTTCATATCAAAAGTAAACTAATTCACTAGGCATCTGCATCACTGGACCTCAGATTTTAAGACTGCTCTCTCAGTGTCACCTGAACCTTAAGTGTGGGTGTTATATTGTAGATGTACCTACTGTGGTTAGGCTCACATGATCCTTTAGTCTATGCATTTTCAGTACATTTAGGTCTCTGTTATAGTCTGTGTTTGCTGCATTTTAATTAGCATTGCATCCAAGTCAAACTTACTCACTGACCTACTGTACTGTTGCTAGTGCCTACAGATCAATGTAATTGAGGTTTTAGAAATGGGCAAAGCACTGCTTTATTTCTAGTTTATATTTTGTTTAGAAAATAACTTATGCAATGATCAATATTAGGCCATAAATTAAAGGTGTTTCAAATGTTAGACAATTCATAAATGAAGCACAATCATAATCCAGTTAAAGTGAAGGATGTTGCAGGAGGATCATGACCTCCATGTTCGTCTGGGATACATAGTGTCACCCTAGCTGAAAACTTTGTATCTGAAGTCTATGGCAGTTTTAGGATTATCATTATCAGTGAGATTAAAATGATGTATAGTTTACATGGAGGTATGCAACAAGTGGTGAGAAAGTCTTATCCAAGTCCACACCTGACAAAATACAAAGTGCCAAGGAAAGGAAAACATCCATAGAATTATTGTGACTTCCAGAGAGATTCCCAAATGATATAAACTATTGGCACTTCTCTTGGTTGCCTTAAATCACTTGAGTATAAGATCTTGTTACAAAAGACACTAAAACCTTCGGCAGAACAGAGGCCCAGAGGTTAAGAGCACTACCTGCTTTCAGAAGTCTGAGTTCAATTCCCAGCAACCACATGATGGTTCACAAGGATCTGTACTGAGATGGCGTACCCTCTTTTGGCCTGAAGGCATACGTGCAGGTAACATACTGCATACATAAGAAATGATAAACAAAAGACACCAACTCCTTTGGAGAAAGGACTGGAAGTAATAAAGCTGAAATCAATTCAGTAATTCTCACCCAAGTACTAGATCTTATAGAATATGGACATCCAAATTTAAGTCAAAAGCACCAGGAAACAAAAGTAGTAGACTGGAACACTTGTTTAGCCAAAGAGGTGAAATGGGAAACTATGGTTGTGGTTCGTTAGCAAAGAGAATACACTTGGACGTTGGATAGTGGAAGTCCCTTTTGCATGGAACGATTCCATCAAAGGGGCTCAAAAGAGAAAAGATTTGATATATTACAATCAGGATGAATCTTGGGATTTCCAAATTCCCCTGAAGATTTGGGTATGTACTGGATTCTGGGATGAACATAAGGATATGAATGAACTGCACTGTTCCATAGCCTTTAGTGGTTTATTAAAATGTTTACCTTTGCTACATATTTACCAATGATATGAACACATTTATGTGCTGCTAGTGCAATCTACCATGCTTTAGTTGCAAAATTTAGTCCGTGTCAGCACTTTGAATGTGTAATTTTGCACACGAGCTCAAGTGAACTTTAACTTTGCAGATCTTGTCACTATTTTTGGTAGTTATTGAATGTTTTAGACCTAGATCATTGTTGAGTAAAATATAGCTATGTAAACTAATACTCTGATGCTTCTTTCAATAAATCAACATTTAGTTCTCCCCCACTTGAAATAATTTTTAAGAGCTACAATCAATATATTTTGACATATTCACACCTTTCCCTCAACAACTTTCCAAATCACTTCTCCTGTGTAGCCACACATCATTCTGTCCTAATTATATAACCCTCCTCTCAAGTCTCTGGAGTCCCTGTAGAAGATGAGGGAAAAGCCTTACGAGCCAGGAAACCTGGGTGACCAAGATGAAACAGTAACTCCTGAGTATGACAAAGTAAATATTCATATGACATAGTCACTGTGATAGCATTCACAAGACCAATGGAAGCTCAAATGACACGAAATTTCATTGTGCAAACAGGAATTTAGGATGAAGAGCTGCTCTGAGCTGAATTATAGACAATACCTGCTTGGAGGACATAGTTATTTTCATTTAAAGTGTGGCCTGGGTGGAGTGAACAAGCTCCAGTTGATGTTCATATACACAGGAGGATGTGGGCAGCATAAATCAGACTCAATGGGTTAAAAAACAAACAATAACAATATGTCAATATGTAAATGAATACCAACCAAGTGATTTCAAATTGTCAATCAATGAAGAGTTGTACTTTTAAACATGGAAAATTGGCCCCAGACATGACACTGTTGAAGCACATAGTTTTCAAATATTTGAGAATTCAATTTGGAAAATCTTTACCTTTGTAGCAGCTTCAAGGTTACCTCCAAATTCAAGAAGGATGCTCGCAATTTCTGGCTTATTGACATAAACAGCATGATGCAAAGGTGACTCTCCATTCACATCTGTAACGTTGGGATCTGCTTCATTGTCGAGGAGGATACGGACAATCTCTGTCTCCCAGCTCTGAACAGCCTGTGGAAATTTTAACAAGGAAAATATTGCCAATTCAAAAGAAAATATTATCAGTTCAAAAAGAGTACATCCTCCAGTTTTCACCATGACTGATATTTAAGTGACATTAACTTTACTTTTATTCTAACCACTTAATTAATTCAACTTAGTTGCTAAAACTGAAGTCTTTTAGCTCTGGAGCCTGCACAAGACTGAACTAGACTCTGTGCATGCCACAGACAATGTAGCTTGGTCTATTTGAGGGGCCCATACCTGCGGGAACACAATCTATTCCCGGTGCATGAGCAGGGCCCCATTACCTAGGATGGGATGGATTGGTCAGGCTGGGTTTTGGGGGGCTTGAACCTGCCTCAATACTTTGCTGACTCTTCCATAGATCTTTCCCCATTCAAGGAGTCGATGGGAGGTGGTTGGGTAGAGAGGCTGGGAAGGGAGTGGAGGAGAAATGGAAGAGGAATTGAGGTTGGTATGTAAAATGAATTGAAAGTTTTCTTAAAGAAAATGTTGAAATCCTCACAATACCTTCATTAGTGGTGTGGACTTTTCATCATCAAGGGTATCTATCTCCGAGTCATAAAACAGCAGGAAACGAACCAAGTCCTCATGCCCATAAAAACATGCAAAGTGGAGAGCAGTTCTGTGGGGATGAAAGATAATTTTAATGAAAACTGTATGACAGTATGTCAACATACATAATCACTCTTATATTTATAAATATTGTATAAAATGTAAGTCCATTCACCCATAAATATTTAACTTCATTCTAAATGTTTATTTATTTGCTGTTAGAATTTACTATATTAGAAAATTTTACTGTACAGAGCTTTAATGGTAGTGTGAATTAACAACTCTGGCAGGATAAGTGCTCTATCACTGAACTAGGTATTCAAGAGCAGCCTATTTGAACAGAAAGAACATGACTATCAAGGTGAATTCCTTTTGGATTTATGTCCAACTCTAGACTCCATCATCAATCACCTACTCCTCAGCCTTTCTGTTTTCTGGTTTCTTCTTCATAAAATGGGTGTTAAAAGGAATACTTTTGTCAAATTAGAAAGACTTAGAACTTTTGCAACTACTCAGAAAATATTTTTGAACAATAGATGAACATCTTTTAGTTGTTTAACATTAATACTATAATAAACACATTTCAAATAATGTCAGTTTTATTATATAGATTGCAAATGTATTAAAAAGTTTATATTTTAGATCCTAAGGAAATCTCTTCAAACTTGAGACATGATGTTCTGCTGTGAACTTATGTGCCTGTTGCCTCAGCCTCCAGGTAATTTGGATTATAGATGTGACCCACTACTGAGCTTGAAATTTGGGTTTTCTCACTTGTAATTCTCCTAAATATGAAACTTTGTTTACAATTTATAATGTAAAACGAAAATTGCCAATACTCAAAAGTAATTTATAATAATGAAGTAGCAAGTTATTGTGTCATCCATGTTGTCCTTGCTAAGTGAAATGCAATTTACAATGTGTATGTATATGTGTGTGTGTTTATTCCTAGCTTTTAATACTAGTTTTTGAAACATAGTTATGAACAGCACTATTGATTAAAACTGACAATATCAACAACAAAATTTAGGCCAACGGCAAACTTTGCTTTGATTTTTTAAGAAACAACCTGGCAAAGGATGTAGTCAAATAAGTAAGTATGACACCAATTTAATAATAGTTAAATTCATAAAATATCTAGAAACTAAATGTTTGCTAGGCCTAATGACACTAATATCAATTTCATGAGGGAGATTTACGATGCTAAGGACCATCTCGAGCTAAATCTGGAAAATCAATAGTTCATTGATTTCTAAATCACAAAATACTCAGCAAGCTCTATTCACTTCTATCAAAAGTAAGATGTCAGGAGCTACTGTCAGAGAACTTAGAGCTTATCAGCACATCAAATTATAAAAATCATGCATAATGAAGCTAGTGCTGAATAATCTTTCAGAAATATGTGAAGGAATGAGTGAAGAAACTTAAGAGAAATCTGGAAAATCTACTGAAAATCAGAGTGAAATCCTGGGGAACTAGTGAGAAACAACAAGAAATGGAAGAGGAAGAGGAGGAGAGCACAGAGCCATCTCTCACGTTTCAATTATTTCTATTATTCCTCAATGAAGAATGTAAATGTTAGTACACATGGAGAAAAATTCATATTGAATGTTTTTGGATAATTTTTAGTGGGAGGAAAACACATTATAAATAACATTAGTTAAATACTCTACTTTTATAGTTTATAGACTATTGTCTTTCTTGTATACATTGAAATTAAATCCCATTTGTTTATATTTGGTTGTAATATTCTATTATATATTCGATGCTCCATAAGAAAATGCTTTACCGGGGAATTACAGGGTGACAGTAAACCTGCCAGAGCTTTAGTGTCATAGCTTTCCTGCACACACTGGACCTCTGTGTACACAGGTGCCCAGAAGACGGTACTACAGACAGCACAGCTGGGCCCTCCTCACCCCGTTTGCCCTCAACAAAGCTAGGAAAGTTGGGCTTTTCTCATCACCTCACATAATCATGGCCCCTCATCCTTAGCTTCCAAGTGTTCTCACCTTTTTCTGTCATCCTGGTCATTTACATCGAACTTTCTCTTTGCCAGAAGATACAGTGTCACTCTGAGTTTTCCCATACATACTGCCTCATGAAATTCGTTGTCAGGGTCATAAGGCAAGTATCTATCCTCACTTCTACTGAAACAACAGGACAGGATTCCAGTGTCTCTGACTCGGCCATCACAAAACCCCAAGGGGGTTTTTGGCTCCTTCTTACAGCAGAAGAGCTTCCTCAGGGCAGAGAACATCACTGCTGGGAACTGTCAGCTTATACTGACTCTCAGCAACTAGAGCCTCACTCTCCAACTCCTTCCTGCAAGTGAGTCACTCTGGTTTGACCAGTAAAACAGAGGCATGCGACATGGAACACCTGTTGCTAAGCAACTCTGGTAAACAAAAGCATACTGGTTCATCCTCAGGCATAACTGACAATTCATGGATCAAATCATGCTCACGGTGAGTATTCACTGTAAGTGTGGTGGTCTTCCTGGGTTTTAGTTTGTGCACATCCTACAAGGACTTTGATCTCTTCCTCAAGGTTGATTGAATGGTATATGTATGTATATATGTATGTATATACATGGGCCCCGCTGCACAGAATAAATTTAGAATCTCAGTAGCTGGACAAGATAAGATTGGACAGGAAAACCAGACTAAGACACTGGGAAGAAGAAAGGTGGAGTCAAAAGGAGTCAGTAGTGAGACATGGAGAGCAAACAGGAGATGTAAGATGAAAGAGAGGTAATGTCATGTGGCAGAATGTAGATGAATATAAATGGGTTAATTTAAGATGTAACAGTTAGCTAATAGCACCTGAACTATCAGCTGAACATTTATAATTAATTAATATTGCATCTCCATGTCTGTTATTGGGAACTGGAGGCGAGAGAAAAAAAAATTCCACTTATACTCAGTCTCTCTAAGCCTTGATTATTTGCTTGTCTTACAGTAACTTTTGTCTTTCTCTTTCTTGTCAGTTCTTTGAAGAGTAATAGGTGTGTAAAAGTAATACTGGAATAGAAAGGTTAGGAAGATGGGTCAATTGCATATGTCCCTGTAAAATAAATCTGATTATAGGATTTCCCTGGTAGAGTCTGCTGCTACGTGGGTATATTAATCCCCACCTATTATTACAGTATTTGAAATCTATCAGGTTATCTCATGGCAATTTCTGCCAACTTCCTCCATTGCCCCCACTTTATTCATGCATATGCACACATGCACAAGAACAACTAAAGCATATCTTACATTTCTGTCTCTCCAGGTAACCATGGCACTCTGTGTAAAATCACCAAAAGATATCAAGATACCATGAAATATTCAGGCAAGTGAATTAATCTTACAATAACTTGGGTACATTCAACTCCTCTGGGGTACTCCTTTTGTACACTGTAGAAATTACACTGTGATTTGGTTAATAAAGAATATGACTGCCAAATACCTGGACAGGATAAGGTTAGGTAGGAAAACGACAATAAGATCACTGGGAAGAAGTATATCCATACACATATGAATGCACACACAATAATATACACTAAATTACATGCACACACATATATGTACTGGCACATACAAAAAGACACACATGTGTGCACATAAATTACATGCACATGCATAAATGCACCCACACATGTACAGACACATATTCATGTATCCACACATACATACACACACATGCACAATCACAGGCACACATGCAAACACACAAAATATAGGTATAAAAGTGTAAGACACACATAGTAATATACACTCATACACAGACAATCAGGGCCACACAGACACATTTACACAAAGGCATACACACATTCTTTCACAAGTGTTTGCTCACATGTGCATCAATACACTAAAAAACATCCATGGATACATACATAGTTACTGTCAATACAAGTATAACATCTACCTACGTGGAAACTCCTATACACAATGACACAATCACATTCATACACACATAAATATTTATAGACACACACAGGCACACACTTTTTATTAAAATAATCTCTTCCTGGCTCATGCCTGAAACCCTCCTCTGTACCAGAACAAAGGGTTTCGAGCCATGTTCATTTGAACCTATTTATAACAATCAACATACCCTCATGTGTTTGCATCAAATCCGGCTCACCTCCCTCCCCCCACTGCACCCCATGGTCTTTGGTGGTTCCTCAACAAGGGTGCAACAATGTAAAATAAAAAAATTAAAAAACCGACTATTGCTGATTTTGTACCACAACAGTGGAACTGAATAGCTGAACAGGGATTATAGGTCTTCCAAAAACCACAATGGTAGCCACCTGGTACATCCAGAAATGAAAACTCATCTGAAAATTATAACTGTAAAGTTTACATTACAGAAAGCATCATAATAAAAACTAGGTTAAAATTATAATAGAGATTGGCAAATATTAAAAAACCAAGCCATAAGAAAGCCATATGTACTAGTGGTTATATATTGATAGACTTCTAAGCTTTGCTAGGAAAAATAATGGTAAGTGACTCATTATAGATAATAAATAGATAAAATAGAAAGGAAGGAATTTTCATGGACTTCAAGAACTATTAGAATTATTTTTCAGATAGAAACATTGCAATGTATTTAGAAATGAATATCCAGAAGCATAAAATGAGTAGAGGAAATATGAAAAACTGCTTCTTAAAATTTCTAATATAAAATTTTATAAGCATTAAAATTTTAAATAAATTTTAAAATGTACACATGTATTTTGAACTGAGCTGACATAGATACAATTATAAGTGTCATAATAATCACAAAGCCCCCACTTTTTTTAATTTAAGATAAACACCAAATATGTTAAAAGTCTGACCTTTGGACTTTTAATTAGCATCACAAGTCATCTTTAACTCTCAATTTTTCCATGCCTTTAATAACTTCCTCAGAGATCCACAATTGACATAAACTTCAACCTTTTTTCATCTCCTCTGGAAACATCCAGTCATTTGCCTTGGGACATGGGTGGTTGATTACTGACATCAGTCATTGAAAAGCAAGTTTTGTAAGTAAAGAAACAGTAAAAATGGGATGATTTACATTGCAAGCTGTTTTGTGAGTTTGCATGTCTCAGCATGGAGCCTGACAGCAAAGTCAGTGAGATTACTTTTCCTGGCAGGAGACCTAGTAACTCTAAGACCTAGTAACCTCTAAGCAAGGCTTGATTTTTACATATGGATGGCTGACTAGGAACCTTCAGTCCTGAGAAAGGGAGTGGAGGTGGCTGAGGTTGGTTTGCTGATGCTCATGCCATCAACTCCAAAAGGAAGCTTAGAAGAAAAAAATTGATAAGGAAGCATAAATGTAATGGCATCCTTATCAGGTAAAAGGACAGAGATTTACCTATTACCTGGACAGACAGCCTTGGGCCCTCCATGGTAATCTCTATGACAGTGCTGGGGACAATCTACTGTTCTATTAAGCCAGCTGTTGGTAATACATGTGAATTTCATGACCACAATGACAATCACTACGATTCCTTACCTCTGAATTTATAGGATAGAGATAACTTTGTCTAGTGATAGATAAACCTGCATGCCTATGTATCATAGTTTTAGTAAAAGATTTATACATAGGAATTCCAAATCAATACCCACAATAAATATCTATATCCCAGTAAGTAATTCCATGTTGTCAACTTTCTCAAGATATAAGAAGTCTAAGGTATTTGAAATGATCTGATCACTGGGTAGTTATCCAAAAAGGAGGTCCTCTGTGAGTTTAGTATTGGTCTCTGCTGTTGGAGGATTCGGCACTAAGCTACTGTTGAGTTCAATTAAGCTTTGTGAGTGAAAGTCCATGGGTTTGTTTAACCTCATTCATAACTTCCACCTCTGACAACATGACCAGTTTGTTCAAGGGTCTGTGGTGCCATACAATGTCAGTCATTCTGAAAGATGGGAAGAAAGAGACCACAAACTCAAACAGTCATGGCCATATTAACTAAAGCAAGCAATTAATTAAAGCAAACAATTAATTAAAACAAGCTTTCTCATTCATATATAGGAAAGATCTCTCCCTAAGAGATGTTTTGAGAGGTCTGCAATGGAGGTGAGGAAGACAGAGTTTTCCTAAAGATCAAGGGTAGAGAGTTTCCAAATGGGAGATTTGATAGGCTGAATATGCAGGAGTAAAGCAGAAGAATATAAACATGACAAGTTAGTCCTAAGGGCCTCATGAAAGAAAGAATATGCATATAGGCTACATTCTATATAGGCAGAAAAATGTTCATATTCCTGGGTTCTTCAATATTTGCAGATAGTTCTGAATTCTATAAAGGTGCCACTCATAAGTGGACAGTGGAAAAATTCTTGAACAACTATAATGACAATAGTGAACGATCATCCTTACATTTGGGAGAAGTTTATGCAGTGCACGTAGTTGTGAACATTGTTTCTAAATAAGAAAACATCAGGTGATTACATCCTGATTCATGAGCTGTGGTCAATGATTTGGCTTCCTTTTTGGAAACTTTCCAGGTGTGTGGTTGGTAAATTGGTCAGAAAGACATTCAGGGAAGAGGGGTGCTTGGAATCCTTCTGGGGACATGACTGCTGTCCCTTAATATAATGTCACTGTGTTATTGCCTGTCCAGAAATAATCTTCTGTATCCCAGTCATTAGAGACACTTCCCTCAGAGGGCTCAGACCTGTGAAACAATTTATATAGCATACCCCATGTGATGACTAGAGCAATTTAATGTTACCAGGCATCCCTTAAGGGCCCTTTAAGGAGCTTGCCCTGAAATGCTGGTAAAATCTTAGTGGCCTGCAGGTTAGAGAAAAGGATCCTGCTGTGAGGTACTTAACCATTTGGTTTTTGCTTTTGTAACCTTTCCTTTTGTTAGGGTACTGGGATGAAGTGATTTGTTTATTGCTATATAATGGGAAAAAGAAAGATCTGAGGGGAGTAAAACAATTTCTTGGCAAGCTTTGGGTTCCATAGATAATTATTATGTACACCTTTGATATCCACCTTTATCAACCCTTCCTGTAGCCCATTCAGCACTATTAATTCATTTAAATTTTGATTGAGTCTAATCTTTGGTTTTTCTCAGTGGAATCAAATAACACAACAATGTCTCTAAACAAAAAATACTGGGCTTGAAATGAATGCTTATGAAAAAGTTACCACAGGTAGTACAAATTTCAATAGATATAAAGGCTCATTTTTATGGATTTCCTGGCTATTACATCTGTTTCTGAAGGGGTAGGCTCTGCCCCTCCTGTAGCCTTAACTACACATGGTTCTGTACTGCTTGTTGCAGGAATGGAAATTACGTCTTTTTTTAAACAGTTAATAACCACCTTGCAACCCTATATTTGTTTCAAAGGGTTGTTATTGCTACCTTGTCATGGCACCTATTTTATGCCTACCTTGCAACTGTGTCTTTCTTCTTGGGGTGGATAGTTGCCCTAAAATAAGATACTTCACCCTTTGTGCTACATTCTCTGGGATAAAGAAAAGCAGGTAGACCAGGATACATAAATATCTTTTTTCTCATTTTTTAATATTAATAAAGTCTCATTTTTTATCCATGTGTCCCCTTGTTCAAATGTCCTTCCCCTCCCGCACCTACAAGTCACTCTTCTCCCCATCTCCTTATCTCCTCCCAGGCAAGGACAATATGTCTCCAGGTCCCAAGGTGGCTTAGTTCAGCATCCACTCCAGGCAAATCCACTTTCCTCATCCCCACATCAAGACTGGCTCAAGTGTTCCTTGGGAGGGAATGGGCTTCAAAGTGCCAGTTCAAGGTGCTTCAGATCCCAAGCTGTTCAGTGTTTGTGGTTTGCAGCTTGGACATGCTATGCTTTTTGTTTAAAGTCCACTAATGAATGAATACACCCCCTGATTATCTTTCTGGAATTATGAAACCTCGCTCAGGAGGATATTCTCCATATCCATCCATTTACCTGCAAATTATAGAATATCATTGTTTCTTACTGCTGAGTAGTACTCCATTGTGTAGATGTACCACAGCTTGTTAACCCATTCCTCAGTTGAGTGGTAATTAGGTTGTTTCTAGGTTCTTTTTTTTTCTCCGTGTATATCCTAATTCAAGGTCTCTCCCCCCTCCCCCACCTACATAAATATCTTAAACCAACACCCTGGAATCATAGGAGGTAAATCCTCGGTCCAGGGATGCACTCCTTGGATTGTAAATCCTGACCTAGAGTTGCACTTCCCAGAGAATTTGAGGGTATAAATCCTGACATCAGATATGGATTCCAGTAGCATTAAATCCACACACCAGGAATGTACTCTCTCTATGGTCCCTTGCTATAAAAAGATACTTGTGGCCCCTTATTGGGAGTCACAGATCCAAATTACTGTCTGTGGCCCTAACTAGTTAGAAGTTTGCAATTCTTGATGGTGTTGGAATAAAGTTGCATCTAGTTTATAGACTTCAGTGGTCTGATTCCTATTTTTTGCAAAACCCTAGGATCCAAAGGTATGATCCTAGTCTTCTCTTTCTTGGCTATAAATTCATAAAAGGTAAACAATTATGCCATAGGCACATAGGAAGAAGGCTCTAGAGCAGTAGGAATTATCGACAATTGGCTAACTTATTGTGACTGATGTGTGTTTTCAGTACTATTGACTACTAATTCAGTATTCTGCTAGGTCCAATAACAGGTAAAGAATTAACTTTCAAAAGGTTATTTGGAACCCGTAGGTGAAGGCAGGACCTTCAAGTGTTTGAACACTGATTCACTCATGTCAGCCTGTCAAATACTGCAAACAAACATACTATTTCTGTATAACTGATTTTTGCCCCAAGTGATAAAGCCAATAGGACTTATTGAAGAACCTTCTTCTATTGCTTGCCTAACTCAAAAGTAAAGTCTTCTAAGTCTCTGTATATGTGCTAGAATAACACACCAAGATGAGGAAATGTCTTACCTCTAAAACTCTCAAAGTTAGCCAAGTGAATTGATTAAAGTATGAAGACGCTGTGATCTTTAATAGCCCAAGTCTAATTTCTGGTATCCATATGGTATAAAGAGAGAATCAGTCCTCATGTGATGGTCTCTGAGATTCACACATATCCCATGGTATGCACAGAAGCCTACACGTTCACAGATAAATAGATTCAGCAAAACTTTCAAAATTCTCTTAATAGTCCCAATATTGTGCTTCTTTCTTAGTGGCAGAAGGGGCCATAATCAGTCATTTATCCATCACTTCAGTAGGAATGTCTTCACATGTCCCAAACATTGATCTCCTACAAATCTGACTGAAATAGAATGCCTTTCAATTTTAATTGGATTTTTCATCCTCCAATTGCATACATTTCACCAAGAATTCCAGAGTGTTTGCTACCTCCTCTTCACTTGATCCAATCACCATAATGCCATTAATATATGGAGGAATGTGGAAAAGAAAGATGACCAATATCCATTAGAATTAAACTATGGCACAGAGATAAAAAATATATTTCCTGGGGTAGATAAATAAATATGTACTCCTAATATTATCAGCTTTTTATGGTCTTAGGGATAGCAGCAGAGAAAATAGAGTCACATCCGAGGTGGCAGGAGATGAAGAGAACTATGAATGTAGAATTACAATTAGAAAATTCTACTTTGTACATTTTGAAATAAACTTGCATCTTTTATGACTCATGCATTTTCCATAGTGGCACAAATGGAGAGGTAAATGAAAATATGGTGGAAACCACTACTCACATCTCTCATGTATTTGATGATGACATAATTTCTGCAGCCCCTACAGGGACTCAGGCTGTTGTGCGTCACTATTTCCCCTAGTAGAGGCAGCTCTAATAGCTGTCACTTGTCATTTTCAATTATAATAGGTCTCATTCCATAGGTCAGAGAACAATTGAGGTGATTCTCCCAACTTAAAAGGAATAATACCATGTATGCATTCTCTTACTGGAGAAATGAACACAAGATATTTGTGGATCATCTAGAACGAGTATGTGTTAGACTCTGGTTAAAACTCCATTGATCAGGGCTGGATATTTGATTTGTGTCTTTTTTATATAGTTGTATATTATTTTTCATTTCTATTCATTTTACACACCAACCACAAATCCCCCTCTCAGCCTTCCTCCTGATTCTCCCAGGCTCACCACACCCATTCCCAATTCCTCCAGAAAGTTAAGACCTCCTATGGGGAGTCATCATAGCCTGGTATATTTAGTTGAGGCAGATCCAAGTTCCTCCCCCTGCACCAATTGCCTCATGTCTGAAGAGAAATAATTGCTCTTCCAGAGGATGTGTGTTTCATTTAATTTCCAGTGTCCACATGATGAACTCCAACAATATGTCACGTTAGTCCTAGGGAATATAACATTCTCTTTGGCTACACATGGGCACTGCATTTGCATGGTTCATAGACATATACAAACCAAAAACAAAAAAAAACAGAAAATACACACCCATTCATGTGGAAGTAAAAATTAAAAGTAAAACAAAAATCCAAAAGACAACTCCATTGATCCCTTAACATCCATTAAGAAGAGGTTCACAAAGCAGGTTGGAGTCCCAAGGAATGTATGTCTACACAGAAGTAGTTTTTAGCATACTCTAACAGGTCTGCTTCATTCTTTTTCCCCAATATAAATTACCCTAATACAAGGTCATAAGATGCTCAAGGGAAGAGTAGGAGACAGATTGATGCTAAAAGCTTTTGGGATTGTCAGCAAGTCTCAACCTTAAAGTATGCCAGTCTTTCCCTGATTCAGGAATTGGCCAAATTTGGATGTCATGATAATTCACAGTAACTTTTCTGTGCTTCTTCTCTGACTTTTCTAATACAGACTGAGCAAGAACTTAGTAGGCTTCCTGCCTACCTTGCTTTGGAAAACATTACAATTATTAGCCAGAGCCAAACCCTTATGAACACTGTTTTGCACATTATATCTACTAAGGTGAATATGTCCACCTTGTCTTTGTGATTTGGTGATTCCACATGGACCTTTCCGTTGTAGGATTCAATCTAACCTAGTGCAGTGAAGAAAGGAAATCTTAGTCTTTGCTTCCCTGTACACTCTGATAAACATTCACAGATATTTGTGGTCTTCTCACACATAACCATTAGTAAAAGGCAAATCTTATGGTCAACACATTGCACAGGAGTATGTTCTACATGACAAAACCACTCCAATGATCCCATTTGCCCATACCCTTGATTTTTCCACAAACAGAAAACCAAGGCATGTCAGTCATTTCAAACTGCTTCAGAGAAGACTATCTTAGGAGATAGATTCAGTTAAATAATCAACTAAACAAATTGACAACTTTTAAAACTGAGCTGAAATAAGAAATCTAGATTCTTTATGCAGAGAGACCATGTCAATAACTCAGCCTGATCTAGTTTTTTTCTTCTCATTTATCAAATACCACCAAAATCGATTGTCACATATTTTTCCCAGAGTTCTAATTTTAAGAATAAAAATAATCCACAGAGATGGCTGATCGGAGCTATTGGGAGCTCACTGACTTAGAAACAATCACTAAGGAACCTTCAGAAAAGGAACTAAACTCTCCAAAGTGGTAGATGACTGTCAATGGCACGGGCAGCTTGTGGAGCCTCTTGCAGTAGGATCAGACTATGTTCCTAGTGCATGAACTGGCATCTTGGAGCCCATTCCCTACAGAAGAATACCTAACTCAGCCTTAATACTAGGATGAGGGATTCAGAACTACCTCAACTGGATATGCCAGGCTGAACCGACCCACCTAGGGACTCCTTGCCCTCCTTGGGGAATGGATAAGGGAGCAGATGCAGGGAGGCTGAGGGGAACTGGGAGGGACTGGGAGGAGGGAATGGAGGAGGAACAGTGGTAAATATGGAAAAAAACTTTTTTAAATTAAAAAAAAAACCCATTCTTTGTTATCATCCAGATAAATATATGTATTAAATTAAATAACTTTTTTAAAGGATCATTAAGTTCTTTAGCAGTAGTATATAACCTTATGGGTAAAACATAACCCCCCCTCCAATGGCCTGCTTACTATAGATTGGTAAATGATCTAGCACACAGACAGGTGAGCACCTAGGTACATCACCCTTATGTTGCTTGTCATTTCCTTCAGTAAAGGAAATTGTCAGCTCCACAGTCAAGACAGGATTAATTCCCCCAAGAAAAGACAGGTAAGAAATATTGCAGATGGTAAAGGTGGGGATGTATCCACTGCTAAGGAACCTAAGGATTCAATTGCCTCAGCTACATATCATTTTCCCCCATTCTAAGATATAGCATATTTCTCTTTTCTAATAAGGGCCTCACTTTGATTGACAGCTCATGTTGAGACAGAGAAAAATTTTAGGTTGCTTATGTGCCTCTGGAACTAGAGAATTTGATTTCTGAGCTAGTGCCCCTACATTTCTCCCTTTCCCACAAACACTAGATGCACCCAGCCAGTCTTGTTAACTTTTCAGATTTGCACAAGTTCTCTATTGACAGTTACTAAAGTCCTTGTTTCTCACAAGAGGCAAATAAGCAGTATCAATACATTTATTTTACATAGTTCATTAGATAGTTCACTCTGAGCATTTCCAGTGCAATCCTTGCTAGCAGGTCAGTCTTTTTGCAATTTTAGCTTTAGTCAAGTTGGAAAGACACTTCTAGAAACCACTAAGCAGACTGCAAAAAATAACCTTAATTTTTAACATAGACTTACTTGATACCACAATCTATATATTTAGAGGGCTTACATCCCCAGAAAGAGTAGGTATTTCAAAAAGAATTTATTCTATTGGTTTACCTGATATGGTATGGATATTCCAACAATGGCTATTTGTATGAACAGGATTAAATACTGGTAGCTCAAAATCCATGATGTTCAATGAGTCAGCAATCCCAGTCTGGTTCTGGAGCCCTGGAGGACTGTTAAAGATGCTTTCATTTTTCCATTGCATAATTTTGACTTTATCCAATGTCAAGTTTCATAGTCATGCAGATTTATATTAGTTCTTCAATTTGATTCCATTGTCAATGTGTCTGTGTTTCTGTTAATCCCCTGTTGTTTTTTTGTTGCTATAACTCTCTAGCAACCCTTAGAGTCAGGGTTTTTGATACCTCTGAAAGTTCTTTTTTGTTTTTCCATATGAAGTTTAGTATTGCTCTTTCAAGATATGTAAAGAATTGTGTTGGTATTTTAATGAATAGTGCATTGGATCTGTAGATTGTTTTGGTAAGAAGGCCATTTTTGGCTAAAAAAAAATTTAAGGAAGTGTTCAACCTCCTCAGCCATCAGGGAAATACATATCAAAGGGTCTCTGAGATACCCTTCTTAACACATCACAATTATGCATGGAATGGCATGTATTTTGTATCTAAAACTACTACTGTGCTTTAAAATAATTTTCAAATGAGCCTGTCACAGCACAGATTGTTCTATTATAGTGAGCTGCAGAACAAGAATGAATATCTGAGATGGACCAGCACAAACTGGAGACATAAAATAGCCCCTGAACTGAAGAATGGATTAACAAACTATGGTACATCTACACAATGGAGTACTACTCAGCAGTAAGAAAAATATGATATCCTAAAATTTGCAGACAAATGGATGAATTTGGAGAATAACCTCCTGAGCGAGGTATCACAAACCCAGAAAGATAAGCAGGGGATGTACTCACTCACTAGTGGACTCTAAACAAAAAAGCAAAAGGCAAAGCATGTTCAAGATGCAAACCACAACCACTGAGCAGCTTGGGATCTGAAATACCTTGGACTGCCACCTTGGATGCCTCTCCCTCTACAGGAACACCTGACACAGTCTTGGTGTTAGGGTGACGAAAGTAGATCTGCCACGAGTAGATGCTGAACTAAGCCATACTGGGACCTTGGGACCACCTGCCCTTGCTCTATAATAATGTACATAGCTCTCACTCCTGTATTTAATGAAAAATAAAGGTGCTATATAATCATTTGTAGACAGTGAATAAATGTAGATAAATTTGTTCTAAAATAAAATTTCTGGCACCTGCTGAAAATACCTTGAATAATTATATTCATTTGGTTTTGTTAATTACTTTCATCAGTGAGTTTTCTATTTTTAAGATTTCTATTTGAATATTCTAGAGCTATGTATTTATGTTCTTTATTGTATATAAGTTATAAAAATGTGTTCCCCAAGGCTGAAATTCATTTTTACTTTCCATCAATATTAAATTGCACACAAAGAATATCTTTGAAAAGATTAATTCACTAATGTTTATCTTCTATGAATCAACTCATTGTTGGCTCTGAGACTGTGTCAATATGTCATCTTCATTAGATTCATTTTGAGAATATATGCAAGATTATTTTCAAGGTTTACAGTTTTATGTGGATGCCTCACTTTCTACCATCACTACTTAAAAATCATTTTTATGATAATATTCTTCTGTAACTTTGTCATACATATACTAATACTACTCTCTATCTATTCCAAGATTTTTCATTCTGAATTACACATCTGTGTCTACTCTATCACTTACATCATATTTTTGGCCTTATCAAGAAACCATTAAGCTACTAATGATTCTGGGTGATGTCAACTGGATATTTCTTTGTCAAACCCATTTTTTATTTTTTATTTATTTAATTTTACATACCAATACAGTTCCCCTTCCCTCCCCTCCTCCTACTATCTCCCAGCTTCTCCCCCTCCTACCCCTTATCGACTTCTCAGAGAGGGTAAGGACTCTCACTGGGAGGTAATATAGTCTGCATATAAGTTCAGACAGGACTAAACCCATCCACCATATGATGACTGACCGAGGTATCCCTCTATATGGAATGCGCTCCAAAAAACCAGTTTAAGCACTTGAGATAAATCCTGGCCCCATTGCCAGAAGCCCTACAATCTGCCCAAGCCACACACTATCTTCCACATTCAGAGTGTCTAGTTCAGTCCATGCAGGTTTCCAACTGTCAATCCAGAGCCCACGAGCTCCCAGTACCTCATCTGTCTCTGTGGGTTTCCCCTTCATGATCTTGACCCCTTTGCTTATATAATCCCTCCTCACTCTTTTTGACTAGACTGGGAGTTGGGGCCTTTTTAAAGTTTCTGTCATTTAACTTTTCTTTTTCTCATTTATTCACCGTTTTTAATTCTTAGAAGTGGATGGCACAGTAGCAAATTCCGGGGAATTTTAAGAGATCAAATGCAGATGGATACTGGATCCAAATAGTATCATTGTAAGGAAAGCTGAAGATCCAAGACCTCCATTCTAAAGATTTACCTTCTTTCAATGACATGAGTGCTTTTGCTTAAGGTCCACTAATGAGTGAGTACATGCCCTGCTTATTTTTCTGGTTTTGTGAGACCTTGCTGAGGAGGATATTCTCCAAATCCATCCATTTGCCTGCAAATTTTAGTATATCATTTTTTTTCTTACTGTTGCATATCTATTGTGTAGATATACCACAGTTTGTTAATCCATCCCAAAGTTAAAAGGCATCTAGGATGTTTCCAGGTTCTTGCTATCACAAATAATGCTGCTATGAACACAGTTGAGCTAATGCTTTTGGGATGCAAATGTGCATCTTTAGGGTATATGCCCAACAGCGATGTTGCTGGATCCTTGAGGAGATTGATTCCTAGTTTTTGGAGAAACCGCCATACTGTACTCTAGAGGGGCTGGACAAGTTTACACTCCCACCAACAATGGAGGAGTGTTCCCCTTGCTCTGCATCCTCTCCAGCATAGGTTTTCATGTATGTTTTTGAACTTAGCCATTCTGACAGGTATAAGGTGGTATCTCAAAGTTGTTTTGAGTTGCATTTCTCTGATGGTTAAAGATGTGGAGCATTTTTTCAAGTGCCTTTCAGCCATTTGTAATTCTTCTACTGAGAAATCCCTTTTTAGTTCTGAATGCTGGTTTCTCATTCGAAAAGAGAAACATAATCACACTCCCAAGGCCTCAAAAAGGAGGGTTTATTTAAGAGAGTTCCCAGGCAGGTACAGAAACAGAAACAGGACAAAAGGAGAGATGAACAAAACATAGCATCTCTTTTTAAGAGAACAGGCATGGACTGGTTTATGCAGCCACACCCAGGGGCATGCCTCAGTACAAGGTGCATGCCACTGGAGCCATATTGGCTCAACCACGTGGAGTGCCAGGAATACTTACCCTGAATTCCATTTTTTAATTGGGTTATTTAAGGCTTTGGGCTCTAGTTTGGTGAGTTCTCTATATATATTAGAGATCAGTCCTCTGTCCATTGCAGGGTTGGTGAATATCTTTTCCCATTCTGTATGTTGTCATTTTGTCTTAATGACTGTGTCTGTGGCCTTACAGAAGCTTCACAGTTTCAAGGGGTCCCACTTATTGATTTTTGTTCTTAGTGTCTGTGCTACTGGTGCTATATGTAGAAAGTGGTCACCTGTGCCAATGCGTTGGTGGGTATTTCCCACTTTCTTTTCTATCGAGTTCAGTGTGGCTGGGTTTATGTTGAGGTCTTTGATCAACTTAGATTTGAGTTCTGTGCAGGGTGATAGGCTTGGATCTATTTACATATTTCTACACATTACCATCCAGCTATGGCAACACCATTTGTTGAAGATACTATATTTTTCCTAATGAATATTTTCGACTTCTTAGTCAAAAAACCAGGTGTTCATAGGTGTGTGCATTAATGTTGGGATCTTCAATTCAATTCCTTTGATCCACAAATCTGTTTTTATGCTAGTACCAGGCTGTTTTTTATTACTGTAGCTCTATAGTATAATTTGAATTCTTGTATGGTGATGCCTCCCAAGATTCTTTTGTTGAGCAAAATTGATTTGGCAATCCTGGTTTTTCTGTTATTCCAGATGAAATTGAGTATTGTTCTTTCAAGGTCTGTAAAAAATTGTGTTGGGATTTTGATGGGAATTGCATTGAATCTGTAGATTGCTTTTGGTAGAACTGCCATTTTTATTATGTTGATCCTACTTATCCAGGAGCATGGGAGATCCTTCCATTATCTGATATTGTCTTCAATTTCTTTCTTCAGTGATTTAAATTTTTTGCCAAACACATCTGTTACTTCTTTGGTTTTAGTTACCCCAAGGTATTTAATGCTATTTGCAGCTACTATAAAAGGTGATGTTTCCCTTAATTCTTTTTCAGCCTGTTTATCTTTAGTGTATAGTGGTGCTACTGATTTTTTTTAAAATTAATCTTGTATCCTGCTACATTGCTGAATGTTTTTATCAGCTGTAGAAGTTCCCTGGTAGAATTTTGTGGGTCACTTATGTATAAAAAGATATCACCTGCAAATAGAGATAGTTTCACTTTTTCTTTTCCAATTTGTAACCCCTTAATCTTCTTTCATTCTCTTATTTCTCTGGCTAAAACTTTGAGAACTACATTGATGAGATAAGGAGAGAGGGGACAGCCTTGTCTAGGTCCTGATTTTAATAAGATTGCTTTGAGTTTTTCCCCATTTAGTTTGAGGTTTGCTGTTGGCTTCTTGTAAATCACCTTTGTTATGGTTAGGAGTTTTTCCTGTATTCCTGATCTTTCCAGGACTTTTATCATAAAGGAATTTTGGACTTTGTCAAAGGCTTTTTCTGCATCTAATGAGATGATCATGTGGTTTTTTTTTTCAATTTGTTTATATGATGGATGACATTCACAGTTTTTCATATGTTGAACCATCCCTGCATTTCTGGGATTAACCCTACTTGATCATGGTGGATAACATTTTTTTATATGTTATTGAATTTATTTTCCAAAATTTTATTTAGTATTTTTGTGTCAACATTCATAAGGGATATTGGCCTGTAATTCTCTTGCTTAGTTGCATCTTTGAGTAGCTTGGGTATCAGGGTAATTGTGGCCTCATAAAAGGAGTTTGGCAGTGCTCCATCAGTTTCTACTATATGGAACAATTTGTTGAGTATTGGTATTAGTTCTTTTTTGAATATTTGGTAGAATTCTGCATTGAAACCATCTGGCCCCAGGCTTTTTTATTTGGGAGTCTTTTAATAACATTTTCAATTTCCTTTGGTGTTATATGTCTGCTTAGGTCATTAATCTGTTCTTGATTTAATTTTGGTAATTGGTGCTTGTCCAGGAAGCTGTCCATTTCTCTTAGGTTTTCCACTTAATAAAGTATAGACTTTCAAAGTATGAACTAGTAATTGTCTGGATTTCCTGTGTCTGTTGTTATATCTCCCTTTTCATTTCTGACTCTGTTCATCTGAATACTCTTCCTCTGCCTTTTAGTTAGTTTGGAAAAGGAGTCAAACCCATTTATAAGTTGACAAAAATCTCTCCCATTCCTGATTTTGTTTTAGAGTTTGTTACATAAATGAGTGTTGACTTGACATAACTGGAGCTTCTGAATTTGCAAATATATTCATTTTCTCTTTCAGATGTTGATATAGTGAATGGAAAGAATCACTATTTAAAAGTGCTTGAATCAGCCTTGTACTTTTGTTGAAAGCCTCACTTTATTTTTATATATTATCATTTTTTAAATGTTGCTGGATATTATTTGTTAAGGAATCTTGTGTTATATTCACCTAGAAATACCTGTCCACTTCGCTTGCTAACTCTGTGTGGTTTTCATATTGCAGAAATTGTAGATACCTAAAATAAACTTCAAATTGTTTAATTTTTGCATTTCTGAAAACACAATGAGTGGAATCCATACATTATGTAATTTGGGAAGTCTCTGAACTCTGTATGCCTCTTTTCTTATTTAGTTTCTCAAGGTTCTAAACATTTGTAGAGTTCATTAGCATATTATTTTGGCTTTGTGATATAGTTCATGTTTATTTATCATTATATGATGAAGAAATGCATCCTTGTCAAAATCAATCATTTTCAGACTGAATGGGTTGCCCTTGCATAATCCTGGTTGGAATGGATCCATCATTTAATACATCTCTTTGGAAAAGTAAAAAATGTGTAGAATCCCAACATGACATATGTATTTCACACTATTTTTATAATGAGTATGTTATTGTTTTCGATAGGGTTTCTATTGCTGCAATGAAATATCATGATAAAAAGCAAGTTGGGAAAAGGTTTTATTTGGCCCATACTTCGAGATCATAGTTCATCAGTGAAGGTAATCAGGGTAGGAACTCAAATCAGAGTTAGTATTGATGCTGAGGCCATGGCAGATGTTGCTTACTGGTTATCTTCCTGCAGCTTCTTCAGCCTACTATGTTATAGACTCCAGGACCACCAACCCAGAAATGGCAACACCAACAATGAGCTGGGCCCTCCATCCATTCATTATTAATTGAGAAAATCCCCTACAGGCTTGCCTAAAGCCAAATCTTAAAAAGGAATTTTCTTAATTTAGGGTCCATCCTCATAGAAGACTCTAGTAACCCAGCAATCCAGAAAAACCACCATAATGAAGATGAATGCATTATATGAGTAGTCTGAAAGGTACTAGAGAGGAGACCTCTAAGCTTGGACTGTGATCATCTGTTCACCCTACTCAGCAATTGCCAATGGGCAGGACTAGGAACTGATGTTTCTGGTGTTCTCCAGTGAGTGATGAGCCTTTGCATAGTATGCCAGCATGTGGGTGGTGAGACTCATTTTCTAGTATGGCTCCCATTGTCAGATGTCATTGATGTTCACTTAGAAATTTGGAAAAGTCTAGAGTTACTGGTAGATAGGACAAGAATGTTATTTTCAATAATATAAGTGTGGCTACATGATTTTTTTTTTTCTGAGAGGTGATATAGGTTATAGTACGCACCATCTTAACAGAGTAGTATAGCTAGCAGTGTAACTCAGTAATAAACATTTGTCTAGCCTGGGCAAGAGCCTGCATTACTATACACCATCTACTTGTAGTATGAATTAAGGCACATATGGCATTAGTACAAACTAAGACATGTCAGCAAGTGAAATTGTAAATTCTTGTAACACAAACTCCGGCCTGGACAGACTATTTAAATACTTCTCATATGGGTGCATGGACAAATAAGAACAGAGCACTTTTCCTGTAATAGCAAATAAAGTCATACAAAGAGAAAGTGCAATACAGATCTGTGGTATAAAAATGAAAACCCTAAGGAACACTGTCACCTGTATCCTGGCAAATGGGCAAAGCCAACCAAATGGTAACTTAACACTGATTTCATCATTGTTGAGGCTGCGAAGTGGTTATGCAGATGAGAGAATAAACATGTCACTCTACGTGAAACACAACCCAAAATGAATCATAAAGGTGAACAAGATACCTCTGCAAGCCCAAATACCAGAGTTCAATTCCTAGGAGCAAAGTGGTGAAAGGTGAGAACTGTCTTGAACAAGTTTTTCTCTGGCTTACACATGTGATGTACATGTGCCATACATGTCTGCATGTACCAACATGAAATTAAAAAACAAAATAATCAAAAAAAATTAAATTTATAAAAAAGCATACAATGTGTGTGAGTTTGTTTTGATGAAGCCTTAGCATAAATATAAATCTATAATTCATAAAAAATAATGAATTGCAGTTCATTAAAATATAGCTCTTTGTATCAAGTTTACTATAAAAGATCGAAAACCAACAACCACGAAACAAAGCAAAATACAAAAATAGAAAACAGGGGTTGGAGAGATGGCTCAGTGGTTAAGAGCACCGTCTGCTCTTCCAGAGGACCCGGGTTCAATTCCCAGCACCCACATGGCAGCTAACAACTGTCTGTAGTTCCAGTTCCAGGCAAAACACCAAGGCAAATAAATAAATAAAGTTAAAAAAAATAGAAAACAATTCTGTCTTTATGTCTGACGAGTGCAGGAATCTGTGAGCAAAGCAGATAATCTTCAGGATAAAATTATAATCACTTTATTCCATGTAAAATCTTTTTATTTCTCTCTCTCTCTCTCTCTCTCTCTCTCTCTCTCTCTCTCTCTCTCTCTCTCTTCTGCCCTCTGGTCATCGCTGGTTAAAGCAAAACCTCTTAATATTTTCTAATGCTACAAATGTCTTAGGCTTCATGGCTATATAATAAGCATGGCAGGCCTCTGGTGGCTGGTATGTAAAACCACAATACTTGTATTTTTAATGTCAATGACTGTTAGCATCCCAACCTCTATAAGTCATGAAGATTAAAAGTAAGATATTCTGCAGACTGCGTACAAAAGACTTGAATAGAAACCTGAATTCATAAACCATGCTTTTTAAAGTTAATGATTATAGTAAAAGTTGAAAATTTTCCTCGCTATTACTTCAGACCCAATATTTAGGGCTGTCCTTAGCATTACAACAGAACATAAGCTGTGGCTTCTCCCTTACCCTGCCCATGGCACTGTGGATCCCACAGACCATGCCCACTTCCCTTTCCTGCCCTCTTCTTCCCTCCCCTCTGCTTCCCTTTCCACCTCAATGCTTCATTGCTGTTACCCAGTTTACAACTGAGGTGGACAACCCCTGCTCCACCTCATGCCACATCTGCCAGAAAACCATCTTGGCTGCCTTCAGACCTTCCCCATTCTCTCTGCTATACCAGACCCTAAGCTTAAGGTCCTCTAGCACTGCAGCAGAATGCCCACCAAAGGCTCCAGATGAGGAGACCTTGCATATAGAAAAACAAGCCTCATGAAGAGATGAAAATGAAACCCTATGGCACATTGACTTCATCAACATGGATCAGACTTCTGGGGAGTGTAATAGCAAGAGGTTTATTTTAGTCAAGTCTAAACACAGTAGAATTTTAAAAAGAGTCTTCAGGCAACAATAATTTACACAATCATGTCAATTCCATGTACATAGTAAAGCTAAAGGAGTGACTACACAGAAACCTTTCACAAAGTTTATGTGACCATAAGAATGAGCTGTATAGCTATAGAGGCTAGAATCTAATGTAGTCTCTGACCAATACACAGAGGTCAGCAGGCCCTAAAGCACATGCAACATCTCCACTAATTAATGATCTAGGTAGAAAAGAGTCTGGGATAGTACTTCTGGGGAATTAGACTGAGGTCTGTGCCTACAAAGAGCAAAAAGTTCACCAGGTCATTACCAACCTCCACTGTCAGCTCTCCAGATGAGATACAGGCATTTGATTTTATTTCCTCTATTTAGGAGAAACCCTGTGTGATTAACATTCCTGGTTCTCTTAATGCTCCTCGGGATATACAAGACACTAGTGCTCTTCACAGAAAAAGACCATGTTAACATATAAAGAAAGACCTATTAGAATAACACCTAATTTCTCAACAGAAACTCTTAAAGCTGGAGGGTATGGATAGATGTACTGCAGAATTTAAGATATCACAGATGCAAGCCTAGATTACTGTACCTCCAAAAACTTTCAAACACCAAAAATGAAGAAAATAAAATATTCAATGATAAAGTCGAATTTAAAAAGAAATATCCATCTACAAATCCGGCCTTACAAAAGATGCAAGAAGAGTTGATCCAAACTGAGGAAGTTAACTACCACAGAGAAAATAAAAAATCTCATATCAATCTAAATAAAAAAATTGGAAATGCATACACATACACACACGAGAGAGAGAGAGAGAGACAGAGAGAGAGACAGAGAGACAGAGAGACAGAGACAGAGAGATAGAGAAATAGAGAATCTACCACCAAAACTACCACACAACCACCAAAACAAACAACAAAAAATAACAAGACTGGTATTTTTGTGGGACTCCTAACACTGAGAGCATGTATGTATTGAGTCTTTTGCCTACTCTTAGAACACTTCTCCTTATGGCTTGCCATGTTCAGGTTTATATGGGGGCTTTTGCCTTGTTTTACTATATCTTGTTTAGTCTCATTTGGCTGCCATCTCTTGGAGGTCTGCTCTGTTCGGAAGGGAAAATGGAGGGGGACGGGATGTGGGAAGAGTGGGTGCTAGGAGGAGTGGACGGAGGGCAGACTGTGGCCGGAATGCATTGTACGACAGAAAAATCTATTTTCAATTAAGAAAAAGAAAGTTGAGAATTTGTTGGTTTTCTTTTTTACCTGAAATGCCTGAGTACAGTTATGTTCTGAATTCAGAATTGTCTCCACATAAATAATGAGATATATTGAATACCTGGTTTTATAATGTATATTTCATATAAACCTGTACAACATATCAACAGAGATTTTATTGGCTCTTTGATAATTTTGTATATGAAACAAGTCTTATCACATAATTTTCTATATTAATATTGATTAAGCATTGGAATCAGAACATTCCAGCTATGTATCTTATGCATAATTACTAGGTAAATGCATATTTCATATGAACTACTCACATTTGGTTTACTGACAAGCTCCACTTCTTTTTTTCCAACAAAATAATATTGTCCTAAACAATAAACTAATAAAGTTCCTAAAATTTCCTGTCTGGAGAACTACTTACTTCCTCCTTGGTCCCTTCTTTCCCCTATGCAGCCTGGTAATCTGCTCTCTAAAGAGACATTCACTTATCTTTTAAATAAAACACACGTGCCATAGTAAGGTCATGTATTGTCTTTCATTCGAACATCTTGTTGATATCTCCTGATAAGGAAAATGAGCTAGGGATGTTTCACCAAAGTCCAACAGTCCTGAAGGACCTGGTCTTATACCTGCTGTCCACCAACTCCTCCCTATTTCTTAGAATCCAGACTCATAAAGACATCATTTTAGTCTGTGCTCTGATATGTGTTATCTTACTAGAAGAACTAGTTCACATTAACCTAAGTGGATGGTACATTCATTAAAACAATAGTAGGATTCACATAGAAATACCACGTTCTCTGAAACTGTTGACTTTTTGATTGTTCAGAGAAATTAATACTACTTACAATCAAAAAGTTTCTTAAGTATTATGACTTAGTGTGCGTTATTTTACATTGTAATATCATTTCATGTTAATGTTGAATATTTTAGAAATTCTTTGGGGCCTATAATTTGCACACCTAAATATTTTGATTTTGGGGAATTTTATACATGCATCTAATAAAATGCGATCATATCTATGCTTCATTTTCCCCTGAAGCTCAACACATATCTTTGCAATATTACCTCTTCATATCTTTGTTATTAATTACTCACTGAGTCCATTTACTGAGGCTCACACACATAGGCATGTGGCATTTTGGTATTTTTTTGTTATATTTTAATTATATTCACATTTTCATATTCAAACATTTTGGGTAAGAAACCAACTGTAAATAGGAAATAAGTAGAACTGTGGCTCTGATTTGGGGACAGTTCATGGAAGTGTCATGAACGGGTGCAAAGCACAGGAGAGTGGTAATGAATTCGTGAGTGTGTGTATGTCTAAGAGGCAAGGAGATGGTGTGAGTGTATGTTGGCACTTCAATGTGCTTGAACATATGTATGAAAGTGCTGCTGTGACTGTAGTTTTCTGTTTCATATGTGATTGTGCTTTTATCTGAGCACTTGTCTGTCTGCCTGACTTTTTGTACTTGTCAGAGGGTAACCATGTAAGTATCTGTACTTAAGAAGGCTGGTACTTGATTGATTTGTTTGTGTTCCTGTGCTTGTTTACTTGGTGTTTTTGTCTGTAAATGTGTCTGTGCACTGGTGTCAATAAACATGCTTCTGTGATTTATGTTCTCACTATCCGTATCTTTGTAGGAGGCAATTTGTGGCAGTGTATGTTTTGGAGTGGGTGTGCACACACCAGTGAATCTGTTTGTATGACTGAAAATGTAAAAACTCTGGTCTCATGCCTGTATCTAATCGCATATTTGTGTGAATGTGTGCACATGCAAAAGTGTAAATTTATGGCTATGATTGTATACATATTTATATGAGTAAAGTTTGAAAAGTACAGTTTGTGAATATCAGTGCACATGTCTACATATGTCAGTTTATATATATTTTCAGTGCACAAGTGTGCCTCTCTGTGTATGTATGTTCATATATACTACATGTAATTGTTATCACACCCAAAACTTCCTGCCACATGCATTTGCCTTCCTTATTGTGACACTGTAATGGTAAGACTATCACTTGCACTCTCATCCATATGTACTATAAATAAAATGAGTATGACAGAAACTGCCCAGTGCAGTGATCTTAAACCAGTGCAGTTTCTCAGTTCTTTATGCTCTCAGATATTCAGACCAACAAAAACACAGCATTCCCTACCATTTCTGGGTAGGCTTTTGTTAAGGGTCTGGGAAATTGAGACAAAGCAGAAAGCAGGATTTGAAGCATTACAAAGGTTCATTATTATTCTTGGATGTCTTCAAAACAAAATATCAAACAGATCATTCATTCAGGTTGCTGAATGAACAAGCACTGGTGTTATATCTCTCTCATTATGGTTGGAATTCTCATCTTATTCACATCTGATATAAGATATCTATCAGGGAAGCTATTCCTGGGCTCTCTTATGGGGGTGTATCACTTTGCATTTACTTTTGTTGGTACTTTGATTAGTTAATGTTGACTTTAAATTAAAAACCAAATTAAGCATACACATATTTATGAACATCAAATTATGTTATGACTTCTGAAAGCAACCATCATTTTTTCATCCTCCAGCCTTCAGCTTTGAACTGCTACTTTGACTTCAGTTGTGGATTATACACAAAAATGAAAATATATTTCAGAGCCTGGCTAATTTCACCAAGAATAATGTCCTACTACATTTGTTAGATTGCAAATGGCAGGATCTCCTTTGGAAAGTTTAATAATTAGTATCCTTGTGACAGTTAACTTTCATAGAAAAATTGGATGAATTGAGAGGTGTCTAGCCACAGTAAAGCTTACATCGTGTATGCATTTGAGAGGTTTCCCATGAAAAATGACACATGAGATGATGACTAAGAGGGAAAGACTCTGTCTGCTATAGAAAGCACCATTCCATAGACTCACAAACAAAACTGAATAAAAGTAGAAGAAACCAACCCAAGCTAGGGAGATAAAGATGGTTCAGTGGGTAAAGCTCCTACTTCTCTTGCAAAGGTCCAAGATTTAGTTCCAAGCACCCACACCAGGCATCTCACAGCTGTCAGCAACTGTAGTTTCAGGGGATATTAGGTCCTCTGATCCCCTCTGGCTTCATGGGGAAGTTGGATGCGGGTGGTGCACATAAACTAATATAGGTAAACAAATGTATCCATAAATAATAAATGTTAAATTTATTTATTATTTATTTAGAGAACCTAATTCCAGCCATCTTGGACAAGCTACATTATTACTTAGAAAGCACAGGTATTGTTGATACCCACATCCATGATGTTACATTGTTAGGTTAGATGATGATCTATAAATAACATTTTTGTTAATAAAGCTGATGTCATTTGTCATATACTCAACATTTTCTATGTTCATGTGTGTGTATGTGTGTGTGTGTGTGTGTGTGTGTGTGTGTGTGTGTACACTTGTGTATGCATGCATTTGCAGACCAGAGGAAAATATCGTGACTAAAATGCCAATTTCTTCAGCATTCATTCACGTCAGTGACTATTGGTGTTAGATTGGGCAACATCATATTTGTCTTGTTCTGAATCATCTAGCATCTTAGCAGCACCTGGTTTCTTTGCACATCCAGGATGCAGATTGCCATGGTTGGATCATTAATCCTCAAAGAATTGCAGGATCATGCTGCCATGAGGGAAATGCCAATCTGGGTCACCTTCTCAGCTACCTGGGACCATAGTGACATCCTGGCCCAGGCTGATGCTGAGGAACATTTCTGGGTTTGTGATCGAACCATGGCCACAGTCTACATTGCTGTCCCTGGCCCATGTTGTCTCCAGTAGCCATGGGGATGTCCCTGATCTGAGCTGCTGCTTGTGATCATGTTGGTGTCCAAAAACTGTGCCTCCACTGGATACAGGATAATTTGGGTGACCAGTACTGTCAACTAAGGCCAAAGTATTGTCTGAAACAGGGCTGTATTGCCAAGGACTATATTTGGGTCTTTGTTCTGCCACATGTTGATGACTGTAGCTCCTGAGACCATTGAAGACAGAGTCAATGCTAGGGTTCTAGAATGCCACCTGAGGTCATGTTGATAGCCAAGGGCTATGCCACCCAGGAGACAACCTGTCTTAGAGGTCTGCAATGCCACCTGAGACTATGGTGACATCTGGGCCTGGGCCAATGCATAGGACCATATTTGGATCCATGGTCCTACCACAACCAGGGTCTATATTGATGTCCATGGCCCATGTTTCCACCAAAAGTCACATAGATGCCTGGAGTCTGATCTGTAACATGAGGCCATTAGAGTGTCCAGGACAGAAAAAGAGGACACAACGTGGTGAGAAGTCTGTGCTGTAACTCATGCCCATGGTGTCATCTGGGCCAGGGCAGCTTCCAAGGGCCATGTCTGGGTCCACAGCCCTGCAGCAGCCAGAGTCTAGGGTGGCGTCCATGTCTTTTGTTACCACCGAGGGCTCTGTAAATGCCCAGGGATTTGCCAGCTAACTGAGACTGTGTTGGTGTCTGAGAGCCTAGAGCTGCCACCAAGAGCATACGAATCTAGTGGACTGCATGAGCTTATGCCAAGAGCCATGTCTGGGTCTGTCTGTGGTCTCAGTGTATCAAGGGTCTGTGATGATGTTTGTGGCCTGTGTTAGCACCAGGTCTCAATGGAACAATTGTACTGAACCAGTCCTTTCCTCCACTAGCCGTGTGATAGCTGCCCCTGCCCCTCACTGCAGCAAAAGGGCTGGCCCAGCACCCTCAGGGGAACCTAACCTATGTACTTGGGAAAGATGGTCTCACCCCTAAGACAGGTATGCATTTTACCTGGGACACACACTAAAGCCGATCCTGTAGTTGAGGCCATGGGTGAGTTGACCCCTCTACCATGTGGTAGCATGGGTGAGATAAACATGTCTTACCCCCTATTCATTACCTAGAGTGGAAGATGAGAAAGAGGGCCTTTAAGAGTGGGAGAGCTACCCCTGACCCTCATAGAGTATAGCACCTGAGAGAGCAGGCTGTTCCCACCTCCCATCCCCTTTCTCTGGGCAGCACACTACAGCTGACCTTGCTGTCATGGGTGCAGGTAAGTGAGATCTGAGGTCATGAAAGCAAGTGATTTTTTCCCATCCACCATCACATATCACCAACAGCAGTAGAAAGTGAGGGCCTGGAACCTTATCTGGGCAAAACTGTATAGACTTGGCAATGTAAGTGTGCGTGACTGGGATCTGATGACCCCAGAGCAACAGAACTGGCCCCACTCTTTGAAGCAGGCTGCATTGGCTGAATTAACCAAGGCAGTGCTGGTGAGCTTGCCTGGGTAGTGTTCATGGAAAAAATCTGGTGTGATGACAAATCCAGCTGCCATTCAAACCTAGAACCAACACCTTGAGTTGGCCCTACCCAGCATCTACTGGATGTATGAATGTTGGAGCACAGGAAGGGTACAGATCTACAGATCCAAAACAGCAGGCTTGATGATTGCCTTCAAAGAGGCTCATTTAACAAATGTATTCATTTATAAGTCTAAGGTCCCTTTAAGTGCAAGAGACAATATGTCACTCACAAGTACAATTTATTCTTTAGACTGAGAAATCTATTTCCTAATTTCTCTCATCAGTATTAAATATTAAAATACCCCTTGAAAAATATAAAGCAGCTTTAAAGGGTATATTTAAACATGCACAAATACTCAAAAATAACAACTTTCAGATCCACATAGTTCTGAATTAAACTTATTGCTGATGATTATTTTAATTCTGATGTTAAGGAACATTAGCCTTTGGACTATTGCTGGTTCTCAGATAAGGTCTGTGTCTGGTTCACACATCCTCCAGGTGTAACAAAACCCTGTTGAGAAGACTGCTGACCTACTAACCATGTACGGATATTATCAATCACCTGGAATACATAATACACATATTCTCTGCCTTTTCTCTGAATCTCTCATTGGTTTAGTTTCTTCCCTTGTGTCCTTGTCACTACCCCTTTAAGCCAAAACTTTTACAGTCTACAGCTATTAGCCGACTAAGGCTTTGTCAAGTGTGTCTCTTAACAAGATGCTTGTCTCTGAGTGATTGTAACAAGCTGTGAATAAATGGATGTGCGTGTGTGTGTGTGTGTGTGTGTGTGTGTGTGTGTAGATAGTAGATAGATGGCTAGAGATTTGAGGGAGAAAAGAATAATGATGCAGAAGAATAAAGAGGTAGAAAATGAAGAAGCTACGAAGCACTAGAATAGGGACAGAGAATTAAAGGTAAAAATCATAGACAATTAGTTCAAGAGAATCAGAATTAAGACAGAACAATAAAGAGAATATAATGGGGAACATTAGCTAGTGTGTATGAAATTATTATAGAAATCTTTCTTTTTCCCATGCTTTTGGAAGCATTTCTCTTATGGAATCCTGGATAGGGTTAAGAGCAGGGACTTCGACCTCTACAAACTGTGGCTTTTTGTTTGTATGCTTTTACATCATGAGAATCCAGTTTATGATGCATATATATTCTTCCAAGTGTGGCCTCCCACTAGAGCCTGGAAAAACTAGCAGCGGATACCATCTTAAAGAAAACACTTTCAAACACACAAATTGTGTTGGGGCCATGGAGCAAAAGTTAGCATTTATTTGAAACCAGAGTCCTTGAATGCAGACTGTATATCATATTATAAAACAAATTTTTCTTTTATAATTTCTATATTTTTTCCTACTGCATTTTTAAGCAATTAGTATAAAGAGAGCAACTGTGAGTTTTCTGGTCTGAAATGTGAGAGCATGTACTGATAAATATAACCACTAGAGGGCACACATGTGCTTGATGGATTAGCAAAGAAACAAAAAGCTTCACAAACTCTTGATTATTATTAGCGCATAAAACACTGCTCCCATCAATGCAGACTGTGAGAATTATACATGTGATTGTTTATGGAATACTGTGCCTGAAACGTATCTCAACTTAAAAATATTGAAATTGTTCTGAATATGTTCTTGCTCCATCCTAAAATTTAAACAGAGAAATAACAAAATATATTAAAAAAAATCATTTCTGTGTGGGAAATTAATGACTCTATTTCCAAGTTACATGAAAGTATAAAAATTACGAATCACAAGTATGATTACATTAAAAATGAAGTTGTTATACATACAAATTTCTGATAGAGAGACATTAGCTGCTTAGAGAAAATGACAAAGCCCCATTCTAGAAACCAAAGGATAAGAAATAAAAGGCCTAGTTCTGGGAATAGATTGCCTCTTCTGGACTTCTTTGCTAGTGAGGCACCATAGGCACTTCCAAACATTACAGGTTATTGCCAGTGTAAATAGTTATACTCAGGAATTTGACAATATGAACCCATCACTGTAGATACTACAGACTGGAGTCAAAAAACATTGAGCAGTCAGGCTGGTACTGTCCTGGAAGCTTTATTCCTACAATCTGTCTATCTTTCATTAATTAAAAGTGATATGCATGCTACAGAAGAATAAAAGTAACCATAAGTCTAACCTATGAACCCGTCAGCTTCAATAATTACTGGGCTAGAAAACATACCCTCTAGTGCAATAATGTTGCAACTCATGGGAGTAACCAGCCACTCACTGGTTGCATTTCAGTCTAAATCTGTAAGTTAAAACCATACCTGGCACCATTATTAGGCCTGAAACCTGTTGTTATGTTGTTCACAGGCCCTGTACTGCTCATCTTAATGACATCCTGACACAAAGCTAGAGCTAGTGAAAGGAGAGAACCTAAGCTGAGAAAAACGTCTCCATAAGATCTGGCAGCATGGCATTTTCTTAATTAGTAACTGACGGAAAATAGCAGAGAGTCAGCACATATAGGGTGGTGCCATGCTTACACAGTCTTTCCTGAGTTCTACCAGAAAGCAGCCTAGCAAACCATGGGAAGCAAGCCACTAGGCAGCACCACACCCCTCCATGACCTCTGAGTCAGGTGGTAAATGAAGATTTCCGCACTGTTTGGGTTGTTGTTCTGACTTCCTTCAGTGATGAGCAGGGATAAGAATATATGAGCCGAATAAGTCCTTTCCCCCTCGGTTTGCCCTTTTTCATGACGTCTTGTCATGGCAGTAGAAACCCTAAGTAAGGCAGGTCCTGAGCATGCTGCTGTTTTTCTAATAAACTCACATAGTGTCACACCAACTCCTAATGACTTAAGTTATACCCATAGATCAACTAACCTCTCGGCCTTCATGAGAGAATCTTCTGTTTGATGACTGACTTGGATTCTCCTTCTGTTACTCCTTCCCATCCTGAGATCATAGAAGAATGGCTTGTGTATCCATATATAATGGATTACTCCCCCTCCTCAATCCCTGTTCATACTTATCCTCCTCTCCTTAGTCACCATCATGTGATAAGCTCTGCAGAGGGCTGCCTATAAGAAACAGACTCAGTGTGGGGATAGAACAGTTCATAAATCTTCTTTGTAGGGCTTGGAAGATGGCCTTACTAGCAAAGCACTTGCCTTGCAAAAATTAGCACCTGAATTTAGATATCAGGTACCCACATTAAAGCTGAGAATGGTATGGTCTTGAAGCCTCTCTTTAGAGAGTGCTCATAGCTCAAAGAGTAATTCTTTTTAATTAACTAATTTACATAAAACCATATGAAAACATGTTTTTATTTTCTTTTATGAGACAGTGTCTCACTATGTTGTCACATTGGCGGGCATGGAACTTGCTATATAGAATATGCTGGTTTCAGATGCACAGAGATCTCCCTGTCTCTGTCTCACTAGAGTTGTGATTAAACACATGCACCACCTTGTAGGGCTGAAAAATAGAATTTGTTTATTCTTCATGATTCTTTGATCATTAAATTTTTATCACAGTCAACAGCTAAGGCATGTCTTGGGTTTGGCTCAATAGTGTGTGAAAAAGGTTTATCAAAAATATCCATGTTGGGTGGGAGATACTTATTAGCATAGATGACAGGATGGAACTAGGCTTCAGGCAATTATCAAGCCTACATGTGAATGCTGAGGAAGCAGCTTCACACAGCTAATTTGTGACATCATCGCTTGATGCTTTGCCATTACTATTTGTAACTTAGATGGAAATGCTGACTGGCAATGGGGTCTTTCCACTTTTGGATGTTAATAAATTTCAGATGCAATCAAGGTAATAATCAAGAGGAGCCATCACAGTGTATTTGCAAAATCAATGTACTACTACTGGAGCAAAATTGAAATCTGCTTGATAACAAAGCAGATGGGTTTATTGCTACAGTTCTGTAGTTGTTTGCATCCTAATAGAAGTGTATAAGAGTCTGAGAAAGGCAGGTTTGCTAAGTACAGAGGGGCAAATGTAATATTCTTACAAAAGCAAAAATAAAATTATTCTAAAAATGCAATTCACAGATAAGTGTTGCAAAAAAAATGTTGTGCTTGATTTACAAAAAATTATTTGAAAAATAATAGAAAGAGCCAGCCTCCCATGGATGCCAAACAACCTATTATTTCAAGTGGCAGTGTTCTAGGCACCTCCTCTCCTAGTAAGCCTAGACAAGGCATCCTGGTAGAAGGAAAGTGTCCCAAACACACGCAACAGAGTCAGAGACAGCCCTTGTTCCAGTGTTAGGATCCCCACAAGAAGGCCAAGCTGCAATATATATGCAGAGGCCTAGGTCAGCTGAAGCAGACTCCCTGGGTGTCAGTTAATTCTGAGTCCCTGTGAGCCCACGTGAGTGGATTCTCTGGGTTTTCATGTGACATCTTTGATCCCTCTACCTCCAACAATCCTTCATTCCCTTCTTCAGCAGAATTCCCTTAGCTCTGCCTAATATTTGGTTGTGGATCTCTGTATCTGTTTACATCATTTGCTAGATGAAGGCTCTCTGATGACAATGGGTTAGACAACAATCTATGAGCATTTTAGATTATCATTGAAAGTTGTTTCTTTGACTTTTTTTCTTTGTTGCCTGTAGTATTTTGTTCTCTTATAAGATAAGTATCTGGGTCCCGGCTCTCCAGGCCATACGAGGAATGAGCTCCTTCTCCTATATGGGTGTGAAGTTGGACCAGTTCCAATGTCTAGGTTTCTGGCTCCTTTCAAAGATGCCCCCTACTGCCGTTTTATCTCTCAGTACTCAACACACTCCAACCTCCCCCAACATGATCCCTCCTGTTTTCATCCCCACTCATCCCCTTACAGACCTTCAAACACAAACAGTATTAGGGCCAAGGAGCAAAGGGATAGCATTTACTTGATATTAGCGCTCTTTAATGTGAACTGCATTTAATTTTTAAAGCAAAATTTCTTCATATAATTCATATATTTCTTCAAGCTAAAGTTGTAGGCAGTTATAAAGAAGCTGAGACAAATGGGAAATTATGAATTTTCTGGTCTGAAAAGTGAGTGCTAGAATTGATACATGTAACCACTAGAGGGCAAACTTGTATTTGTTGAGTTAGCAAAGGAATTAAAGGCTTCACAAAGTCTGACATATTATTAGAACCATTTAAAAACATCCAAACAGGCTTTGGGAAATGTATATGAGGAAATTTTTTGAGAGATTAAGCCTGAAGCATGTCTCAAATTTTAAAAGGATTGAAATCATCCTGAATATATTCTTATTCCAATTTTACTTAAACCAAAACTAACAAAATGTAAAATAAAAAAATAAATTCTATATGGGAAAATAAATCACAAATCAGAAATGTTATTTTTAATTAATTATGACATTTGTATTTATCTAAATTTCTGCCAGAAATGAGCTGCTTAGAGAGAATGACAGACCTGGAGATATACCATGTATACCTCAGATACACAGTGCTTTGGAGATGGTGGATTCTGATACATTTTTGAGACAGCATCTCATTCTGTAGCCTGTGGTGTTCTGAGAGTCACTGTTAAACTTAGGTTTCAAACCATGATGATTCTCCTGCCCCACTGTTCAGAATGTTATACAAGATGACAACCATAAGACACATTGACTAATTTCTGATTAATCCTGATGTAAGCACCCAGTTCAGATAATCACAAAACATAATAGTGAACTTTACAAGGAAAAAAATACAGGAAGAAAATTACAATTAATCAGAACTCAAAGTAACAAAAGAAAATATACAAAAGAAAATAGGTAGAAAGTAATCTATTACTGCAATAAGGAAAATCATATAGCTTTCATGAAATTCACTGGCAAAAAGTCAGCACTCATTTTATATCAAGAATGAAAACTGAGGGATTGAGGAGATGCCTTAAAGAGTACTGCCTGCTTTTCCAAACAACCCAAGGAAGATTTCCAGAACCCACATGGCTGGTCACAACCTTCTGTAATCTAGTCCCAAGGAATCTGATGCCATTTTGTCACCTTCATGAACATTGCAATCATACAGTTGAGAGACATACATGCAGAGAAACATTCATTCACATAAAAATAAATAAATTTATTAAAAGAATAAAAATGATATTCCCACTCATCCTATAGAAGTATGAATATCATAAAAAGAAACAAAACCTCAATATTTCAAATTCTTGAATGTAACAAGTAAGAAGATATTGTACTCATAGCTGTGGAAGGGCACAACTATAATTAAAAACCTTAAAAAAAATCCTAGGACCAGAACATTTCATAGCCAATTTTATTACCTACTACAGAATAATTTGCAGTGCCATGCTCATAAATTGAAGTAAATACACAGAAGATTTGCTGAAGAACAAATGTGTAGCAATGGAAAGTATATTTTAAGTTTTACAAATGTAGATACAGACTTAGATAGAGTGTCTATTTGTGGAGAGAATGTAACAATAAGCCGACGTCTAATGTACTATATGCTCCCAAAGCAAAACTCAAAATGTGTGACAAGAAACGGTAAAAAGGAGAGAAAAAGTAAAGTGAGCTCAGTCATGTTTAAAATAACAAGACAGAAAGGGTATCGATGTAGTAGTTGAAATTCTTTATGTAAATGGTCATGGCAACATTCAATGAGAAATGTAAAAATATAAACTCTAAGGAATTCTACCTTTTGTCAAATTAATGTGTATTCATAATAAAACTCTTAGGACATTGCTAAATGCATATGCTTTTTATTATCTAAAAATATTTTTCACATTCACTGAAATTTTGAGAAATGTATGTTGTGTTAAGCTAAACATATATACAGATAACCCTAGAATCACTGAGAGCTTTGGAACTTACTTTTCTCAGTATGCCCTTGTAACACATGACAGAAAGTCACTGGGCTTGCAGGCATGGCCGCCTTGGAGGATGCAAGGGCCAGACATAGACGTTAGCTGAGAACTGGCAATAATTCAAAGGCTAATTTTCCTTAATACCAAAATTAAAATAACCATGATCAATGAGTTTTATTCAGGACTATGTGAGCCTGAAGATTGTTATTTATATTCCTTGTGCCTGTTTAAGTATTTCCTTTAGAGATGCTTTATATTGTTTAGGGGTACTTTAATATTGCTAAGAAAATTGAAGACATCAATTTCTCTGTCTAAATACTAACTTAAATTTGTAAATTAGATTCTCCCTTTCAAAGGGGTACAGGAAAATTGTTAGTTCCTCTGTCCTGTGAAAATAAAAGTCCTTTGTGCAGGGATTTTTGTCTCATTGGAGTTTGGGTAGGTCTTTGTGTACGTTGTCCAACTTCTATGACTTCATATTGTGGGCAACTCTACTACTCTGTCTGGGAAACACTCTTATCACAGAGTCATCTACCACATCTGGCCCTTATACTCTTTCTGTCCAATGAACTCTGGCCCTTGAAAGAAGCAAGTGTGATATAGATATTCCATCTAGAACTGAATGTACTGTAGTCTCTCATTATCAGAATCTTGATCTGTTGTGTGTGTGACCCAAACGCCAACTGTAATTATACGGAAACATGAGGAGAGGCCTATAAACTGTTATGGGTTCATCTCCATGGTGGGTTGTCAAGAGAGAAGAAAGTAGCATGCAGAATAACACTTCAGAAGCATTTTATCCTTTCTGTAGATTTTGGGGATTGTGGATGTAGAAGCTTGTTTGTAGTAAGCCATGGAAGGACAAGATACAGCCTTCAAAGCCTCATCTCAGCCCTCCAGTTAAGAAGCAGAGATAGGTTGACCTGATAAAGGAAAACAGGATAAGACCCATCCATGTATCCTCCACAAGAAACATATAAGTAAAAACAAGTGGAAAAAAATAGGTGGGAAAGGCTTAAGGAGTAGGTCAGGGTGGAGCGCTTTCCTAGCAGGAACAATACTGCATTTAATTCTCAGTGTTTGTGGAAGAGAAGGGAATGAGGAAGGAAAGTGGGAGGGAGGAGATGAGGGGTCACAAAGGAGAGAGGTGAGTAAGTGGATAGGAGCCATAGGCTTTGTGGCATATGCCTACAATCCCTACAATCAAGTTCAAGTCCAATCTAGATCAGATGGTGAACTTCCACATCAGAGAAGAAAAGGGAACCAGGTGTGGCGGTTGCCCACACCTTTAGTTCCAGCATTCAGGAGGCAGAGGCAGGGGGATCTCTGTGAGTTCCAGGCCAGCCTGGTCTACAGAGCTAGTTCCTGGACAGCCAGGACTACACAGAGAAGCCCTGTCTTTAAAAACTGGAGAAAGAAACACAGACACACAGGCACACGCATGCACATACACATGCATATATACAAAGGAGGGTACTAGGGCTCAATAAAAAAAATCAGTTAATCAAGAAAACACAGAAATCTAACTCTGTATGTGCCTCATGAAATAGCTCCCAGGTACTCTAAATGAAAATGAAAAGCTCAGCCTGACAGTGATGGCATAAGCCTTTAATCCCAGTACTCTAGAAGCAGAGGCAGGTGAATCTCTGAGTTTGAGGCTAGCTTGTGTAGCGGGAAATCAGGAACTATATATGTGAACGATCGCGTCATAGGACTGGAGACGAGTGGGGTGTGGTTAACTGAAAAGGATTCCAGAAGTAGACCTTCGAGGGAGAGGACCAGGTCAGGAAGTCGTCATTCTCTCGCGAGAGTTCCCCAACCGTGTGCGCAGTTCGCCCCAGCTGCCCGGGAGTTCGGACGTATGGCGTGGGGATGAAGAATCTTCCTTAGAAAGGCTCCGGCGCGCTGCAACCTCATCCTGTCATCTTCTCTTAAAACCGGCTCTGTTTTGTGAGCGATTTTCACCAAATAAACCCCGTTTAAAACATATCTCAGGGCGGGTTTTTAACTCGATAATTGGCGCCTGAACGCGGGGCTAATTCTACAAACCCGCCGGGTTCCTCACTCACCCACGGAGCCGGTCTGAACTTGGTTACCAGCTGCGCACAAGCCTCCTGTACGCAACCAGGAACGAATCTACCCACGGCAGACCTCCTGAGAGACGGATTGACCCGTTCTAGTGGAGCACGCCTGGTAGGATTTGTTGAAAGATCTGAGAAAGACCCTCCCAGCCTAATCGCCACCTCGTTTCCCGCACCATTGCTGCCGCTGCTGATCATGACAGCAACATCTGCTGGCCGTAAGTTTTCATTGCATCTGAGTATATTTTTTCTTCCTTTTCTTTTCTTTCTACATTTTTTTTCCTTTCTACAATGTCTTACCAGATAAATGTTCAGAATTTTTCTCACTTTGTCACAATGGTGATAGAGGATTATTTCCAGGATTACGCATTTGGAGATTATCTCCACCCAGGAGTCCTTTTGCTTTTTTGTGTGATAATGTACTTCATACTTAGCTATTTTAAGGCATCTCAACATAGAGAGTATGAGGTTAAGATGTCTGGCATGGATGAACGTATTAAGACACTCCAGAAACTCATTGTTTCCATAGAAGAGAGGTCTACTTTGATCACAGAGGAATTTAGAGCTCATATTGCTGAAAATTTTAGGAAATTGGATGAAAAATTTAAAAAAATGGATGAAAATTTTAGGATAATGGATGGAAACTCTAGAAAATTTGAACAGAAGATAGTAGAACGGATAGATGTGGAGACAGGGAGGATTTCCCATTCTATGAAATTGTTGGAGAGATCATTTATAGAAGACTATAAAACACTGGAAAAGACCATTACCACTAGGTTACAAGATTATGAGGCTCGCTTGCAGGCTTTAGAAAAGGATCTTGAGGCAACACCTGCTCAAGATAACCCAGAGCCCCCTCTTAAATGGTGCTACTGCAGGGAAGGTTCTTCACCTAGAGTGGTTACCATGAGGGGACTACCCCCCATCCCTCCAACTCTATGCCCAGTTGTGGCAGAGGCCAAAAAACCACAACCACGTGGAAGGGCTTCTGACAATGTGGGATACAATTATGATCCTATACCCATGAAGGATTTAAAACAAATAAAGGAAGACATAGTAAACTATGGTGTACACTCATCTTTTGTGAGGCAATCCTTGAACTCATGGTCAGCACAGAATCGAGTAATTCCTGATGACTGGAAGAATTTGGCAAACGCAGTGTTGAACGATGGCCAAAACTTCCAGTGGAGGAATTGGTTTAGAGAAGAGGCTAAAGCCTTGGAATCTCAAGATCAAACTGGAAACGTTACCAAGGACCAAATCCTTGGGGAAGGCCAGTTTGCTGATTTATCAGTTCAGGCTACTTATGATGACCATGCTCTGTTGCTGTGTCGTACTGCCGCCTTAAATGCTTGGGGAAAGGTTTTGGACCCAGGACAGAGAATTGAGTCATATACCCAGATTAAACAAGGTCCAATGGAGCCTTATACAGACTTATTACAGAGGTTGACTCAGGCTGTAAATAGAGCAGTGTCAGATCCAGAAGTTAGGAGACAATTGATACCTCTTTGGCCTTCAATAATGCTAATATGACATGTAAAAAATTGATCATGCCATTAAAGATCAGGGGTGCAACCTTAGATGAATGGATTCAATATGCACTTAATGCTGACTATCTACACCATAATGAAGAGAATTGGGTAGGTCAAGCCATTGCTAATGCTAAGATGAGAAATCAAGGCATTATTTGCTTCAATTGTGGTAAGCCAGGCCATATAAAGAGAAATTGTAGACAAAGCAAACGTGGGAACTTTTCCAATCACAGGAGTGACTT
>PVIH01017189.1:0-42749 GCA_004025045.1 Sigmodon hispidus
GAAGTAACAGACCTATTTGACAAAAATTTTAAATCATTGAAGAAAGAAATTGAAGAGGATATCAGAAAATGGAAAGCTCTCCCTTGTTCCTGGATTGGTAGGATCAACATAGTAAAAATGGCAATTCTACCAAAGGCACTCTACAGATTCAATGCACTGCCCATCAAAATCCCGACACAATATTTTTTAGACCTTGAAATTTCTAAGGTTATAAAGGTATACTTAGGTTAACAAAAAATAATTTAGAGATGCATGTCTAAAACTATAAAATATTAATCTTTAAAAGATTTTAACTTGTAATATGTTAAAGATAATTAAAACATGCAAATTAACATTCACTGACCCTTATAAATGATTAGATTCTTTTTTGTGGTTTTTCTTACTTGTTTTATGGGTCCTCGGCTCTTTAAACAAAATTGGATCTAGTAAAATTGTTAGAGAAAGAGGCTGGACTGCCATGGAGAGGCTGGACTGCCATGAAGAGGGAAGAGGCTGGACTGCCATGGAGAGGCTGGACTGCCATGGAGAGGGAAGAGGCTGGACTGCCATGAAAAGGCTGGACTGCCACGGAGAGGCTGGACTGCCACGGAGAGGGAAGAGGCTGGACTGCCACAGAGAGGGAAGAGGCTGGACTGCCACGGAGAGGGAAGAGGAAGGACTGCCATGGAGAGGTTGGACTGCCATGGAGAGGGAAGAGGCTGGACTGCCATGGACAGGGGAGAGGCTGGACTGCCATGGACAGGGGAGAGGCTGGACTGCCATGGACAGGGGAGAGGCTGAACTACCATGGAGAGGGGAGAGGCTGGACTGCTTTCATTGCTTGTGCTTCTGTCCTCCAAGTGTCAGGGAATGAGGCTAATCTAGAAGCAAATAAAGACATTCATAATCCTCATTCCCTAGCTTGGCAAAAACATCTTTCTTATTTTATTTTACTGGAGCGCTGAGGATGAAACACAGAGCTTTCTGCATGCTCTACCACATCCTAGCCTCTGAACTAACTTTGATGTTGCCCTGAGCTCTTCTGGTTCAGCCTGGAGGTTACAGCATTTTAAGGAACTTTGAGAACACACTTGTTTTTCTCTAATCAGTTTATCTCCTAATCCTTCTACACCTGTCAGTACCACAGTTTTACTGGCTGATGGCACACCAGAGTTCTTGGCACATAGTAAATGCTCAATAAAATTATTGTACTATTGACTTTTTATGTTCTTACCTCCACAGAATTTTCTCAAATTCTCCACTGACATGAAGTGTCTCCTTCTTTTACTGACTGTTCCAGTTATCACTTGAGGAGCACTTACATAATTGACTACATTGTGCTTTCTTTTCAGTTTTTCAAGATAGGGTTTCTCTGTGTAATAACCTAGCTGTTCTGAAACTCACTATGTAGACTAGAATGGCTTAAAATTTGAGAAGAGCTACCTCCCTCTGCCTCCTGAGTTCTGGGATTAAAGGCATGTGCCACCACTGCCTGGCTTGCATTGCACTTTAAAAAAAATACGCTGTATCTATTCTTTAATATAAGTGTTTCTAACTTTTTTCTTTTAATTTTTAATTTTTTGCGTCTTTTTTATTATTATGAATTTGCAGATGGTATGATTGTATACATAAGTGACCAATAGAATTCTACCAGGTAACTTCTACAGCTGATAAACACCTTCAGCAATGTAGCAGGATACAAGATTAACTCAAAGAAATCAGTAGCCCTTCTATACACTAAAGATAAAAGGGCCGAAAAAGAAATAAGGGAAACATCACCATTTATAATAGTGGCAAATAGCATTAAATACTTTGGAGCAACTATAACCAAAGAAGTAACAAATCTATTTGAAAAAATTTTAAATCACTGAAGAAAGAAATTGAAGAGGATATCAGAAAATGGAAAGCTCTCCCATGTTCCTGGACTGGTAGGATCAACATAGTAAAAATGGCAATTCTTCCAAAAGCAGTCTACAGATTCAATGCACTGTCCATCAAAATTCCAACACAATATTTTTCGGACCTTGAAAGAACAATACTCAACTTCATTTGGAATAACAGGAAAGCCAGGATTGCCAAAACAATTTTGCTCAACAAAAGAACCTCAGGAGGCATCACCATTCCTGACTTCAAGTTATATTATAGAGCTATAATAATAAAAAAACAGCCTAGTACTGGCTTAAAAACAGACTTGTGGATCAACGGAATCGAACTGAGGATCCAGTCATTAACCCAAAAACCTATGAATACCTGATCTTTGACAAACAGGCCCAAACTATTCAATGGAAAAAAAAGATAGTATATTTAACAAATGTGTTGCCATAGCTGGTTGGTAGTGTGTAAAAAAATGCAAGTAGATTCAAGACTATCACCCTGCACAAAACTCAAATCCAAGTGGATCAAAGACCTCAACATAAACCCAGCCACTCTGAACTTGATAGAAAAGAAAGTGGGAAATACCCTCCAACAAATTGGAACAGGAGACCACTTCCTAAATATAGCACCAGTGGCACAGACACTAAGAACAATACATGGGACCTCATGAAACTGAGAAGCTTCTGTAAAGCCAAGGACACTGTCAATAGGACAAAACGACAGCCTACAGAATGGCAAAAGATTTTCACCAACCCTACAAATGATAGAGGACTGATCTCTAAAATATAAACAGAACTCAAGAAACTAGAGCCCAAAACCTTGAATAACCCAATCAAAAATTAGGGTTCAGAACTAAAAAGGGAATTCTCAGCAGAAGAATTATGAATGGCTGAAAGGCACATGAAAAAGTGTTCAACTTCTTTAGCCATCAGAGAAATACAAATCAAAACAACTTTGAAATACCACCTGACATCTGTCAGATTGGCTAAGATAAAAGACAGATGACAGCCTATGCTGGAGAGGTTGTGGAGCAAGGGGAACACTCCTCCATTGTTGGTGGGAGTGTAAGCTTCTTCAGTCACTCTGGAATGCAGTATGTCAGTTTCTCAGAAAACTGGGAATCAATCTCCCCAAGAATCCAGCAATACCACTTCTGGTTGTATACCCTGAAGATGTACATTTGCACTCCAAAGGCATTAGCTCAACTATGTTCATAGCAGCATTATTCATAATAGCAAGAACCTGGAAGCACCCTAGATACCCCTCAACTGAAGAATGGACTAACAAACTGTGGTACATCTACACAATGGAGTACTACTCAGCAGTAAGAAAAAAAATGATATCCTAAAATTTGCAGGCAAATAGATGGATTTGGACAATATCCTCCTGAGCGAGGTCTCACAAACCCAGAAAGATAAGCAGGGGATGTACTCACTCATTAGTGGACTCTAAACAAAAAAGCAAACGTCAAAGCATGTTCAAGCTGCAAACCACATCCACTGAACAGCTTTCTATCTGATACAGCTTGGACCGGCACCTTGGATCCCTCTAGGGGAACACCTGACTCAGTCTTGATGTTGGGGGGGAGAAAACTGGATCTGCCAGGAGTGGATGCTGAACTAACCCATATTGGGACCTTGGGACGTTGGGACCTTGGGGCCTCCTGTGCTTGCTGGGAAGGAGATAGGGAGATGTGGAGAAGAAAGTGTGATTGGAGGGGGTGGGAGGGAGAAGGGACTTTGAACAAGGATACACATGAATAAAAAATGATTAGATTCTTTAATGTACTCAAAACTAGGTTTGTAGTCATGCTAAAATCAAATATCATTTAAAAAGACAAGCTTTGGCCTTCTATATATATTTTCAAGATTAATCCTAAAGCAAGTAACTAAAAACAAAGCTTGTTTGAAATCAGGTATACTTAATAGATGGTTGCCTGGTCAAATTATGCATTCATCTAATAACATGCTAGCAATATTAGCAAAATAAGAAATTTTATTTTTGTCTTTTATTATTAAGACTTTATTTTTATTTTATATTTATATGTTTGTACAACCTAATAAAAAATTTTAGAACAACAATGTGAACAGGTTAGGAATGGATTCAAAAACAAACCTGGGAATAAATTGAAATAAAAAATATTTTACAAATATTTCTTCTAGATAGTATGATGGCCAAAGAATACAAACATAATTACATGTTTCTCAAATTCCCCTGGAGTTCAAAGGGAGTTAAGCCAAAAATAAAGTCAGTAAGAATTAGATTATTTTGAAGTTTTTTTTTTTTAACCTAAAGTGATTTTGGTACAGCCTGAGAATCTGTTACATTATACTGCCTACAAAATGTAATAAAAAACTAAAGCCTTCAAACTTCCTCCATGGAATTGCTATGCCTTTTTGTTATTTTGCATTTCACATTTTTTGTTTGCATTTACAATATCAGATGGGTTTAAACTGTCATGTTTACACACAAAAAACTCAATTGCTTTTTCCTTCAAGGCTTTCTGTTATTATTTCTTAGGTACTTTTAAATATTCTGTTACCTAATGAGAGAGTCTTAATCTCAAAATTAAAACTGCCCTGAATTTTAAAGATCTCAAATCTTATAGCCTTAAGCTTAAATATTTAAAAAAAACCTAATAATCACATTAATTAAATAGACTCTGTTTGTTTTAAATGTTATACTTGCCCTTGGTCTAATAAATGTTTAGACAATGGCAAGGGAGGTTATTAAAGAAAGCTCACAATAGTCTATCTTCTTCTACTAAAGGCATTTTTTCATACAGTATAAAGACATTATTTTATTTGAAGCTTCTAGTGCATAATTAGCAATGAATGGACATCAGCTTAATACATAAAACTATGGGCTGTCTGTGTCCTTGAACATTCTGTGCTATCAGGTATATAGATATCTGAGCTAAAATTCACTATAGGCATGTACAATGCCTATCGCTAACTAGTCAGCTACGGAACACATCCTCATGCATAGCATGAGGCCTTGGGAGTTCCAGGAAATAGCATTATATCTCACCTGGAACTTGACTTTGTCAAATAGCTCTATACATATCTTTCTTAGGACTCTCATTACAACTGAGTGTTAATAGTGGTTCTGCTTAGCTAACAAATAATTTAAAGAATTTAATATTAATCATGTTTCTAAAAATCCCTTACTATACACGGGGTAAAGTTACTATAAAACACCATCTAATACATAATTGACAAGTGTTAAAAATTTAAAATGGGCGTAAGACACTACACCCACTTATGTCATCACATACTATACTACATTTAGATATGTTAGCTTGAAATTTTTTCACTTTAAAGGATAATGGTTTTTTTCTGCTTTCCAAAAGTATTTTTGCCCCAAGGAGTCAGAACCTAAAATAGATGCTAAATAGAAAGAAAGAGCCTGATGTTCTGATACTATCAAGGCCAGGCTATGCTTATATCTTTAAATGACCAGAGGTTCAGCTGCATCCTGATGTGAAGCATCCAACCAGGACATCCAGAGACCAGTGAACAAATGACTATCTGATGACAAATCCATTAAAAGGAGGTGTCTTGAGAAAAAAAGCCAACTGATGACTTGGGAAACATTAAGAATCTAAGTTATTTAAGATCAAAATCACAGATGATAGCCTATGCTGGAGAGGATGCAGAGCAAGGGGAACACTTCTTCATTGTTGGTGGAAGTGAAGACTTCTTCAGCCACTCTAGGATGCAGTATGGTGGTTTCTCAGAAAACTGGGAACCAATCTCCCCAAGGATCCAACAATACCACTATTGGGCATATACTCTAAAGATGTACATTCACACCCCAAAAGCATTAGCTCAGTTATGTTCATAGCAGCATTATTCGTAGTAGCAAGAACCTGGAAACAACCTAGATGCCCCTCAACTGAAAAAATGGATTAACAAACTGTGGTACATCTACACAATGGAGTATTACCCAACAGTAAGAAAATATGATATACTAAATTTCATAGGCAAATGGATGGATTTGGAGAATATCCTCCTGAGTGAGGTCTCACAAACCCAGAAGAATAAGCAGGGGATGTACTCACTCATTGGTGGACTTTAAGCAAAAGCATTCTTATTTCATTGAAAAATGATGGATAAATAAAGTGATTTAAAACACACACACTCACATACACACACAAAACAAAACAAAAAACATCTGGTTTGACTGCAGAAGGTTGCTTAACAGGAATTTGTGGTGGCCGTAGTGCATCTGTGGGCATTAGCTGTGACCCACTGTGCTTTCTTCATCTGTAGCTGGGCCTAACCTGGCCTGAGAAGCTTTAGATTTTATTTTTTATGTTCCATGTATTTTAGAGAAAAGAAGTTTTATTAGTGTACCAGTTATTTGTTTTATTTTGCTTTGTTTTTAGCTATTCTGGATGTTTTGTTTTTTATATAAATTTTGATATTGATTTTTAAAACACAATAAAAAAGAATCTAACTTATCAAGCTGAGATTTGAAACAAAGACACTATATGACTAACCTCCCCACCCCAATGACGCTGTTATATTTACTGCTTGTATTGCATGTTAACTCTCAACCTATCACTGCAGAATCCAAATGCCTTTTGTTGGGGAAGGGGAGATAAAAGACTCACCTGTAATAGGAGACAGTATGTTATTCTTTTGCCAGGCTAAGGATTGTTTTTATGCTTTTAATGCCTATTCCAGGAAGAGTTACTAGAATACAAAGAGAAGACTCTAAAATGGCCTCTATGATTAGTAAAACTAATATCACTGTAAAAAAAAATATTAGCAGAAATCAACCAAGAGATGGGTGAAGTGAGGACCACAGTTTTATGAAATAGAGCTACTACAGATTATTTGCTGCTCAAGCATAATCTTGATTGCCAACAATTAGTTTTCTGGCATATGTTGCTCTAAGGTGTCAGATTTTTCTCTGGCCTAATTAATGATTTGTACAAAGAGATAGATAAAATTTCTCAAGGGACCTTTAAATGGCCCTCATGGCTAAGATCATTTTCCCCTTTCCTTGGTCCTTTGTTAGCTACTATAATTCTTTTATGCTTGTCTGTATTAATTAGACTAGCTATAGTCTATTATGCAATCAATCATGGCCTATATTACAGTCATTTTTTTTCTCTAAAAAATTAGAAATGGGGAGATGTAGAGGACAAAGTTGTCTTGTGCACACAGATAAGCACTGGAGAAGCTTAGGAAAGTTAAACATATAGCTTACTCCTTCAGTGGAATGAGGTGTTTAGCTTCTCTTCCTGGAATTCCAGGAATAATGTAGTTTTACAATCTGGTGATGCTTTGCTATGTGAAGATACAGGATCTGCCCATGTCACCAGAGTTTATTTATCTCAGACTCTTTCCTTATAAATTTTGAGCATAACTTAGGCCATAAGCCCCCTTGTTCAGAGTGATGTTACCTGTGCTTTACAGCAGCCTAAGTGACTTCCATGTTTTTTAGGGCCAGGTGAATCCTGACACCCACACGCATTAGATTTTCTTCAGTCAAGCTCCCTAGATCCTAAATCTTGGGCACTATTTCTGAGTCAACAGTACCCATTCTTGTGAAAGAAGACAAATAGATGTACTTCATAAGGAATCACAATGGAAACATGTCTTAAATTGTGCTGTTAGGACTGAGTTAATTACTATCTGAGCATTTCTCCACCCCAAAACTGTGCTGTGCTTAAATATGGCCAAAGTAAAATGATTTAGACCAGACTTGAAATCTTGGTCCAGTGCAAGTTACAATAAAATTGGGCTGCTCACTTATTCTGACATGGTTTTCCCTGCCTGCTGTGAAGCCTGCCAGGGAATCACCATATTAAGTCATGAATTCTACCTTCCCAGTTGCCAAAATACCCTTTTAGGAAGAGATCTGTTATCTAAGCTGCAGCCACAAATTATGTGTATTTTTTCCTTACCCCGAAGACTGTCAACTTCTCTGCAGGTTCTTCCAGAGCTCAGTAGGCTGGTACTTCTAAAACTGTGTACAAAGAAGCTTGGTTGCCATGCGAATTACAGACCTGGCCAAGGAAAACCCAGTTGTCTGGGCTTCTAGGAAAAGCCTAAAAAAGCTTTCCCAGTGAGGATTCGCCTAAGAGACACTCCAAAATTCAAAGTGAAATTCAGTATTCCACACACAGGAAAGATCTAGAAGAAATTAATGTGTAAATTAATTTTTAATGTATAAATTTATTAAACCTTATCTAATAACTGCCCTAATAATAGCCCCATGTTTCCAGTGAAAAAGCCCCATGCTGATGATCATTCATTTGTACAAGAGTTGTGAGCTATTACTGATACTGTGTACTGATATTTTCCCTGCTTATAGCACCTAACCAATGGCATAATGGGAGACATTTGCGGTTTTCAGTTTGAAACTTCAAGGACAGAATCAAAGCCTCTGTTCACATTTGAGTGACAGGACCTAGATTCACAGTCCAAACACTAAATCTAGGGGCTAGAGATATGGCTCAGTAGTTAAGAGCACTGGCTGCTCTTCCAGAGGACCCAGGTTCAATTCCTAGCATCCATGTAACAGTTCATAGCTGTCTGTAACTCCAGTCCTAGAGATTCTAATGTTCTCACTTGGCCTGTGCTGTGCTCACACAGTACACGGAGTGGTGCAGGCAAAACATCCATATGTATAAAAAAGAAAAGAAAAAAATCAATTTCTTTGAGCAGTGCTGTCTCAAGAATTTAAGAACTTTTCAATAACTTTTGGAGAGATATTGGAGCCAAAATCTAAGAGACCTAGCACTGAATGGGAGTGAGTTGCCTATCAGTGATTTGCCGATAAGTAACAATTCTTCTCAGCAACACTTAGTGAACAGGAGAGCATTTAATCATCTGACTGCCTATGGATTTGTGGCATAAAAGCCAAAACCTTCAATGAGATTCTTGGGTTTTCTCTTTGAAACAAGAAGGAGATATCCTTAATCAGGGACTATAAATAGACAATTACATCAATGAAAACTCACTATGATAGTAATTCTGGTGTTCCCTAGGCACCTAGGTTGCTATAGAATTTGAAAATCCCAACCTTTGGCCTTGTGGGCTAAGCCCCTTTAGGAAGTCTTGCAAGGATCTGGGTAAAAATGATTGTAATGAATCCAGGAATATTAATAGGCCCTGAAAGAGAGGGGGCTGTAGCCACTGCATGTGAATTATTGCAGGAAGAGAATGAGTTCTGTCCAGACCACTGTAGTGGATATACTATACCAAGTTATGACCATCTTAGAGGCCAGTGGGAAAATAGCAAGCATTTCTACCTAATAATCTCATGTATCCCTCATGCCCTCAGATTGATATAGAAGATAAACCTAGCTTACTCTCCTTCTGGGCCCCAAATGTAAGCCTTTACTACATAAAAGCACCCAGATAATAGATAAAATGTCCTCTGATAGATTTGACTTACAGAATCAGTTCTGACAAAAGCTGCCTGGACCCTGTACACTGTCAGAAGCTGTTACATCTTCCAGTGTAGAACATCTATGTTTGCCATGGTTACTCTGGAAGAAATCAACAAGGCCAAAGTGTTACCACCAGGGATGTCAGCCCAGAAAACTTAACTCATGGCATTGACTTGAGCATCTGAGTGGTCAGCAGGGAATCCAGCCAGAAGTTATATGGACCCCAGTTATACTTTTGTGGTGGTATGTGTTCACAGTCCTATTTGGAAATAAGAGGGAAAAGTCAGTCTAATAAGAAAGAATTCAAGTACGCAGTGGGGCTTCTTAGACAACTGGAAGCAGACATGTCCTTGAGCAGGGATCAGTTTTACACTCTTTGCTCACAAGCATGGTGGTGTTGCAGTTAAGGAGACCAGAAAACTCCACAATGTCATATCACTAATTCCTATACTTTGATGGTTTGAAACTGGACCTTAACATTATATTTCAGTTTTAAAAAAGCTATTAGATGAAGATTTACTGGATCTAAATCATATACCCACAGAAGAAATAAAAAAAGAGAAATCTACCTCTCCAGCCCATCTAGTAAATGCAATTGTTAAGCAATTGCATGAATCTACCAACTTTGGGACAAACACTGCAAATGATTACATTAAGCCATGAGTCATAGTTCCCAGACTGTCTGAAGCTATAGTAAGGACAACTCCTCAACGTTTATTTTATCAGAAAAGCACTCCCTTCTCCCAAGCCAAAGGCCCTTAAAACAACAGTGGGGACAGTATCCATTTGAAAACTGGCAAGTTGGTTTATACCATAATATCAAAACCAAGAGGATTCAAATACATGCTTGTATGTAATGATACTTTGGGAAGATGGATTAGAGAATTCTTCACTTGATTTAAGAAGTTATCCTTGGTGAGGAAAATTATTACTTGCAGATTGTTCATCAGAATCCAAGATGGCTCAAAGAATCCACAAACACTTAGGTGTAAAAGGAGGTTTCACACAGCCTGGAGTCCCCAAAGTAGAGAACGTGAGTCATCCATAAAAGTATGTACCGAGAAACACAATGCTGGGTCCAAGCTTTGATTGACTATTGCTTGCTCAGGGTATGGGTTGCTCCTTGAAGTAGACTCAGTTTGAGTCAATATAAAATTGCCTATAGATGACCATTCTGCACCAAACATATACTGAGTAAAACAATAATAGATTAGAAGCCAAACATTAAGCAAATATTAGATTCAGTTAAACATATGCAAGTGCTAATGAGCCTGCCCTTACAGGTCCTGTGCATTCACAAGCCAGGAGACTATGTTTTGTTGAAATACCTGGAAGCAAGGTTAGACAGCTAAGAAGTGAACTGGCCCCTGGAAATTGTTTCTAGAGACACCATCAGCAGGACAATTTGCTGAACTTAAGCATTAGATACACTACACCATGATTTAAAAAAAAAAAAAAAAAAAAAAAAAAAAAAAAAAAAAAAAAAAAAAAAAAAAAAAAAAAAAAAAAAAAAAAAAAAAAAAAAAAAAAAAAAAAAAAAAAAAAAAAAAAAAAAAAAAAAAAAAAAAAGGTGTGTGAAGATCAATGGGTATCCAAACAAGCAAGGGATTTGCACTTGACTCTAAGAAGACAATGCTAGCTGTGCTGTTATTAATGACTGACCTTCTGACCCTCCAGGAAGACATAACAGCAATTCAGAAGGATGAGACTGTATGGATTTAATTACCAGAAAATATTTTAAATACTTTGGATTTTTGCCTTAGAGGAGGTTTCTATAATATGTCTCATGGGTGTTGGTGCACACTTTGAGGATCTGCAAAGTTGCTTCCTGTTATTTTTGGTGGTAGTGTGTGCACGTTTCTTCTTTGGATTTTTCTTCCATGAGATTATCTATTGCTTGTGGCTTCATGGATATATCTAATTTCCTTAGGTTGTGGTTTTCCATCTAGTACATTCTGTAGGGCCAGATTTGTGGATAGGTATTGCTTAAATCTAATTTTGTCATAAAATATCTTGTTTACTCTATTTATGATGATTGCAAGCATTGCTGGGTATAGTTGTCTGGCCTGGCAGCCATGCCCTTTTAGTGTCTGTGTAACATCTGACCAGGACCTTCTTGCTTTCATTGTTTCCATTGAATAGTCTGGTGTTATTCTGATGGGTCTGCCTTTATAGGTAACTTGGCCTTTTTCTTTTGCAGTTCTCAGTATTTTTTTCCTTGTTCTGTAGGTTTAGTGTCTTAATTATTATGTAGTGAGCAGACTTTCTTTGGGGGTCTAGTCTATTTGAGGTTTTCTAAGCTTCTTATATCTTTATAGGCATTTCTTTCTTTAGGTTGGAAAAGTTTTTCTTTTATGATTTTGTTTAATATATTTTCTGTGCCTTTGAGCTGGTATTATCCTTCTTTAATTCCAATTATTCTCAGATTTGGTATTTTCATGGTGTCCCATATTTTCTGCATGTCTTGTGTTATGACTGTTTTGGTTTTAGTGTTTTCTTTGGCTGACATATCCATTTCCACTATTGAATCTTTTACTTCAGAGATTCTGTCTTCCATTTCTTGCATTCTGTTGGTTGTGCTTGCAACCGTATTTCTAGTTCATTTCTTTAGATTATCTATTTCTAGCTTTGCCTTGGTTTGTGTCTTATTGCTTCTATTTCGATTTTTAAATCTTGATATGTTTCTTTTACCTATTAGATTTTTTTCTTGGTTTTCTTTTAGGGATTTATTAATCTATTCCAATTTTTTGTTTGTATATTCTTCTATTTCTTTAAGGAAATTTTTTATATCCTCTTTTAAGGCTTCTATTATCTTTATAAAGTTGTTTTTAAGGTTGTTTCCTTCTGTTTCTTCTGCATTGACATGCTCAGGTCTTTATGTAGAACCACCAGATTTGTCTGGTGGTGCCATGTTGTCCTTTATGTTGCTATATGTATTCTTGCACTGGCATCTGTCCATTGATTCCTCAGTTTACTGCAGGATTTGCCTGAATCTCAGAAAGCTGATTTTGGTGTGATCTGTTTTGAGTGTGTCTGTGTCTTAGGAAACCTCTCTCTGTCCAAACTGGGTTCTTCATTCACTTGGAGGTAGTGTATTATGTGTCTCAATGACCCTTCTTAGTCCAGTGAGTGCTGACACATTGTGGGTTTTAAGTTGCTGCTTTTGATCCAGTAGATGTTGAGAAACTTAGATTTTCAGGTAGTTCTTGATCCAATATAACTGAGGAACTTGCTTAATCTCTTAGTGTCTTTGTCTCTTAGTCTCTTAAGCTGCTGTGGACTGCATGTCTGTGGGTTTCTGGTTGATGCTGAGGTCATTCTTCTTCTGCTCTTGTCTCTTAGTCTTCTATGTGCCAGAGGTCTCTTAATCTGTACGTTTTCCAGTTATTGCTGAGGTTGCTGAAGTTGCTGGGTGATGGTGTGGTTTGGTAATAGGACAGAATTTTGGAGCTGGGGTGTCCAGCAGGCTGGGTTTTGCTGGGACTTTGGGGCCTGCATGGGGTTTCCCTGCTGGCTAGGATTTAGGGCATAGCCTGGTTGAGATGGGATTCCAAGGGCTATGTCCCCAGGCTGGGTTTCAGAGACTATGGTCTCCACTTGGCCTGAGCAGAGTGTCACTCACCTCATAGTCTGCTGTGGGCCATGGCTAATTTTAGTCTTCTACATAAATACAACTTTATTATATATATATATATATATATATCACAGTTTCCTCATTTGTTTGCCTGTTGATCAGTCTGCCTCCATATCTTAGCTACTATGTACAGCAAAGAATATGAATGTGTAGTTGGAATCAGGCACTATCACCTTGAACTAGAGGTGTGGCCTTTGGGCTTTAGAACCCATGTATGGAGCATGACCTGGCAAGTTAAGACTGGTTGCACACTATCTCTCTTTCTGCTTGCTCTCTCAAGCTCTTGGAAAAAGGACCAGACCAACTTCCAACACATGGACCAGTCTACCTTTTCAAGAATTATCCAACTGTTCAATTCTTTGTATCAGTGAGTGCTTTATATAAATCCCTTAATAAATATTAATCTATTTATATAATCAGATGCTAGTGATTAGTGTCAACTATATCTGGTACCCAAAGCAGCATTTTGTCCTGACCAGGCAGAAGGGAATTAGGAAGGAAGCCAGGCAGCTAAGCAGGCTATATAGTCCTGCGGCTCCAGCTTCAGGTCTGGACTACCAGAAGCCTTGCCAGTACCCTTGACAGAGGCCAAGGGTTGCCACATGGTCCTGTATGGCTTTGGTCTTAGAGTCTAGAAGATCTGACACAGATCAAAATCCAATCCACAGCTGCTTTTAAAAAGGGAATATTTTCTGTCCAATGGAGCAGGCTATCAGTAATTCTATGGCTTGTTTCCTTGTGTGCACATTCCCACCAAACTCAGCAGTGGCCAATCCCACTGCTGACAAGAAATGCAAAGCCTGCTTGTGCAACAAGGGTAAGCAGCTTCTTTCAATGTGCTGTTTCAGGGTGTGCTTGTAGTAATTTGTTCTTATTTTGTAAGAGTTTGTCTTTTGTTAAGACTATATTCATAGCAGGCCAAGCCTGAAAGCCTGAGTCAGCACATACTGACTGGTTGGCAAGACACCTGTGACACTGGTTAGCCAAATATCATTCAGAAATTATTCCATCTGAGGCCGTCAAAGACAAGTAACTAATTACATCACGGAAGACAATATAATCTTTCAGGAATTTAAAAGATTTTTTGGTGCTACAACTGAGGAAATCTTGTATGATTTGTATAATATCCCTGAAAGTTACCTGCTTGCAATTTTATTAATTCTCAGTTTGATACTATATTTTATATCTCTAAAAATGTTTGATAGCCATACTAAATAAGAGACACTAATTGGGTTGACAGACACTTTGAAGACTAAAAATGATAAATTAATTTCTGAGATGCATAGCATGGAATCTGCCAATGTCAGACTAGAATGAAATGTTAATTTTATCAAAATTGGTTATGACAAGCATTTAGATAGAGCTTCCCTCTTGGAAGCAAATATTAAATCCCTACAGGTACTTTCTGCAGATGATAGAACATCTATGATAGAGAAGTTTAAATCTGTAGAATCATATGTTAACAATGAGAATAGGAAATGCGTATAAATTCTATGGAATAATTTAAAAATTTTGTTATTCAAGAGATTCAGACCTTGGAGAAATTGGTAGTTTGTAAATTTCAACAATGGAAAGATTTGTTTTGCTATAATTGAGAAGAATGTTAAAGCATGATCAACCCAGAAAAGTTGAGAACAACTATCAGTGATACCTTATCAACTTGGATATGATTTACTAAAGTTGTAAATGTGGAGTATGATCCTTTCCCCTCTGAAATGATCTATTTACTATTCAGACAAACCAAACAAGTGATAAATTTATATGAGACTTTGTAGAATATAATTGGGAACCTGTGAATATGAAAGATATAAAATACATCAAGGAAGTTATTACTGTAAATGGTATTCATTCCACCTATGTTAAACAACTGTTAAGTTCCTGGTCTACAAAAAGTAGGGTGATACTTAATGATTGGATGCAGCTAACATCTACTGTATTAGATTATAGCCAATATTTACAATGGAAAATTGGCTGAGCAAAGAGGCTAAGGCCATTGAACAACAAGGGAAGATTAGATTACTTTAACATTTCTCAAAATCATATTTTTGGTGAGGGTCAATTTGCTAATATAAAGATTCAATCTACTTTTGATAAACATACATTATTGCTATGTTATACATCTGCTTTGAATGCCTGGGAAAATATTCTAGAACCAGGACAGACAACTGAGCCAAATACTAAAGTCAAGTAAGGCTTTAAAAAACGTATAAGGATACTGACTTTCTGCAGAGATTGACTAAGGCAGTTCACCGAGAAGTATCAGATTCAGAAGTTAGAAAACAGCTAATTCTGTCTTCGGCTTCTTAGCATGCTAATTTATAATGTAAAAGGATACTTATGCATCTAAAGATTAGATCAACACCACTAGAGGAATGAATCCAATATACAATCAATGCTGAGTCTCTTAATTATAATGATGAGTCTTGGGAAGGTCAAGCCATGTCTGATGTTATGAAAATAAATCAAGGTATTAAATCCTTTAATTGTGGTAAACCAGGCCATATAGGAAGGAATTGTATACAGGGAACTACTGGAACTAATGTTTCTGCTAGGAATAACCAAAACAGAAGGCCCCTATCTTTGGGATTTTGCAGAAGATGTGGCACGGGTCAATGTTGGACCAAGATATATAGATCTACAAGGGAGAAACAAGGCAACTCTTTACCATCAGGAATTGTCTCTTATGAAAGGGCTCCAAATTACAGGTCTCAAATTCATACATGGTCCAATCATTCCCAGTCATTGTGGAGGAAACTTCTTCCCAGGACAATTAGAAAATGTAGTGTGTAATGTAAGAAACTGTATTGCACTGGATAATAGAATACCTTTAAAGAAGAAATCAAAATGTCCAAGAAAAAGTATAAAACAAATATTCTGGTAGACTTTAATGAATAAACAAAGGCCAAAATTAAAAGAACAAATACATAACATTATTATTCAAGGCTTAGTGATAACTGGGGCTGATGTATCAATTATGACCCCACAATCACAGCATTCAAAAATGACCTCTAGAAGAGGTAAATGTTCGATTTCTAGGGATTGGAACTATATCTCAGATAAAACAAAACATAAGATGGCTTGAATGCATAGGGCCAGAAGTACAGAGATAAAGGCCAATATAGCAGTAAATCTATAGGATCATAATCTTCTACAGCAATGGAATTAGATTAAAATTCTTCCAATCTCAAACACAAATCACAGACCCATTTATGTTCCTGAGAATAATAAAAGTATTATAAAAATCACAATCAAACATTCAGGCCGTATGTAAACAGGACACAACAGCTGTCAAAATCTTAGAAGTGCCAACAGCCCTACCCTTAAAATGGCTGAAAAAACAGTATGGGTTTAACAATGACCTATGACTAAAGAGAAACTAGAGACTTTAGAACAGCTGGTTCAGGAGCAGTTACATGTTCAACGTATTGAAGAATCTACCAGCTCTTAAAATTCTTCTGTATTCGTTATTAAAAAGAAATCTGGAAGATGGAGAATGCAAACAGATCTGAGAGACATAAATAAAGTAATTCAGATGATGGGCTCTATACAACCTGAATTGCCCTTGCCCTCTCTGTTACCTAGAGAATGGCCTATACTAGTTATTGACTTAAAAGATGTTTTTTCCTATATCTCTATAAGAACAGAGCAAGAAAAAATTGCCTTCACAGTATCCACTTATAACAATATTCAACCAGTTTAAAAGATATTAATGAAAAGTTCTTTTACAGAAAATGTTAAATAGCCCTGCCCTATGCCAATATTTTGTACAAAAATCATTGAAAATAGTCTGTATACAATTTCCGAAATTTATAATTTACCATTATTTGAATCATATCTTATTCAAGTCAGATATTTTAGAAAACCTGTTCCTAGAAATGCAGACCCATGTCCAGAGTAGAATCAGAGGTGAGCAGATTCCAGCTCCTGGACCACCCATCTGGAGAATCCCTCTCCCAGCTGGGGTCATACCCACAGTTCTAACCTCTCATGCTCACTATCAGACAAGCCCGAGACTAAAGCTGGAAGGGGTCTTACCCAGTGATCTCTAGCAGAAGGGACCCCCCACATCTGGGCCCCACCTCCAGGGCAAACTGCATCAACATATACAATCAGATGCCTTTGAAATGCAGACCTGTGTCCAGAGTGGAGTTAGAGATCATGTAGACCTAGTGTTTAGAGCAGAAAAAAGACGTATAAACTCTCTAGCCACAACTGACTAGGAGCTGACTAAGAGTGAACCACTAAAGCAATGGGCAGGCACCAGTGCAAGAACACATATGACAATATAAAGAACAAGTCAACACCAGAAGAAGCTGGTGGTTCTACAACACCAAGACTTGAATAGAGCAATGAAAAAGAAACAAAAGAAAACAACATCAAAACACCTTTATGAAGATTATAGAAGCATTAAAAGAGGATATAAAAATTCTCTTAAGGAAATAAAAGAAAATACAAAGAAAAATTGAAAGAGATAAACAAATCCTTGAAAGAAAACCAAGAAAAGGAAAACCAACAAATAAAAGAAAAATTCCAGGAACTAAAACCTGAAATAGAAGCAATTAAAAAAGGCACAAAATGAAGCAAAGGTAGAAATAGAAAATCTGAAGAAAAAAGCTGGAGCTACAGATACAAGTATAACCAACAGAATCCAAAAGATGGAAGAGAGAATCTCTGTAATGGAAGACTCAATAGCAGAAATAGATACTTCAGTCAAAGAAAACAGTAAAACCAAAGAAGCCATAATACAAAATGTTCAAGAAATTTGGGACACCATGAAAAGATCTAACCTGAGAATAATGGAAATAGAAGAAAAAGAAGAAGAATACCAGCTTAAAGGCACAAATAATGTATTCTATAAAATCATAGAAGAAAACTTTCCCAACCTAAAGAAGGAAATGCCTATAAAAACATAAGAAACCTACAGAACACCAAATAGATTAGACCCCCCCCCTCCCCACCAAATCTGCTCACCATATAATAATCAAGCCACAAAGCATACAGAACAAAGAAAAATTTTAAGAGCTGCAAAAGAAAAGGGCCAACTTACCTACAAAGGCAGACCCATGAGAATAACACCAGACTATTCAATGGAAACAATGAAAGCAAGATGGTCCTGGACAGAAGTTATACAGACACTAAAAGAGCATGGCTGCCAATCCAGACAAACTATCAATCCAACAAACTACCCAGCAAAGCTATCAATCGCCATAGATGGAGTAAACACAATATTTCACAACAAAATCAGATTTAAACAATACCTATCTGCAAATGGAGCCCTTCAAAAAGCACTAGAAGGAAAACTCCAACCTAAGGATTCCAGATAAACCCATGAAACCACAAACAATTGATAATCCCACAGAAGAAAAGTCCAAAAAAAGGAAATATACACAAGCTATCACCAAAAATAACAGGGAATAACAATCAGTTATTAATGGTCATTAATATCCCTTAATATCAATGAACTCAATTCACCTATAAAAAGACACGTGCTAACATGATGGATACAAAAACAGAATTCATCCTGCTGCATACAAGAAACACACCTCAACTGGAATGCAGTATGGTGGTTTCTCAGAAAACTGGGAATTAATCTCCCCAAAGACCCAGCAATACTATTACTGGGCATGTACCCTAAAGATGCACATTCCCACTCCAAAGGCATTACCTCAACCATGTTCATAGCAGCATTATTCATAATAGCAAGAACCTGGAAACAAGCTAGATGCCCCTCAACTGAAGAATGGATTAACAAACTGTGGCTCATCTACATAATGGAGTACTACTCAGCAGTAAGAAAAAAATGATATCCTAAAATTGTAGGCAAATGGATGGATTTGGAGAATATCCTCCTGAGTGAGGTATCACAAACCCAGAAAGATAAGCAGGTGATATACTCACTCCACTCATTAGTGGACTTAAAACAAAAAGCTAAGCATGTCCAAGCTGCAAACCACAACCACTGAACAGCTTGGGATCTGAAACACCTTGGACCGGCAACTTGGAGCCCATTCCCTCTAGAGGAACACCCGACCCAGTCTTGATGTTGGGGTGAGGAAAGCAGATCTGCCTGGAGTGGATTCTGAAATAAACCACCTTGGGACCTTGGGACATCCTGCCCTTGCTGGGGAGGAGATAAAGTGATAGAGACAAGAGTGAGTGACTGGGAAGGGTGGGAGGGGGAAGGGAGTCTGAACAAGGTGATACATGGATAAAAAAATATGACTTTATTCATAATAAAAAATGTGAGAGTCTAATCTTACTTTACAGTTCTTGTAAGCACAGAGATTTAAAATTTTTTTAAACATGACATTAGCAATAAATATAACAGTACTCATCACATTCTCCCTTGAGTTCAATCCTTGACTCTTTGGTGCATACCTGTTCATATTGAAATTTAACCACCATCAGCTTAATAGTTTCTAAATGAGAATTTATATATCTGGTTAAGGCATTAATTATGCAGGGTCCAGCAGTAATCATTAATTACTGTTGATCTGAGGGCTCTATGATGGCTGACATTAGTGTTACTGGCCAGGAAGAACAGGAGGAAAAACTAGGAGCCATTTACTTTGTCTTCATATGGCCTCTTCTCTGTAAGACATTTTCAAATTTCAGCCAAATTACCCCCTCATAATTCCGGAGTGGTTTTCCTAGAAGCAAGCCAAGTTTCCCTAAGGCCATACAGTAACCTACTTGTTCTGTGTAAAGTAAATGAAGTGTCCATTCATGTTGTAAAACTACCTCAGTTAATGCGTCAGCCTGTTGTAATTTTACCATAGACTTTCCTGATGCGAATAACCCTGGGTTATTTGACATTCTAAGTTTTTGTAGTTGACATCAGCCATTTCTGTGCGTATGGCCCCTAAAGCGGTTCCAGCTGTTCCCAATACTAAACTTACTATGAGAACAAGGAGGGGGGAATCACATGGGCTAGACTGGCTTATGTCAGCTTTCAGTAAGCCCAGGGCTCATGGCCATTTGGAACAGCTTGTAGTCCAGAGCTGATTCATGGATGCTGTCTATCCACCAAGTGGAAATCTGCTGGCACAGCTATAGATTAGGGACAGATGTTAAAGAACCTTAAAGGAAAATTTTACATTTAGAACTTCCCCTCTCCAGAGTAAGAAGTAGGTGGGGAAACTTAGTCTGTTGACTGACAGAAGCACTTATCTGGAGTCCATTTGACCTGTGACAACAATTCCAAGTCACAACTCCTTGAAGTTTACATGAATTTGAAGTTTATAAAAAAGAGATAAAAGTTTTCATTATTGCTGTTTGTAATCTGTTCCGAAATATACATTTAGGAAAAAAAAGCAATAACAGACCTAAGCCTTTGAATCATAGTAAAAGCTTTAGGACCCCCAAAATGACCTTGAGTTAAAAATATTAACACAATCTTATCTCTCCAAAGAGTTGAATATAATATTGTACAGAGGTGATTTTAGCATGATGAGAAGCTCCTTTTAGTCTATACTTAGAAAACAGCCAAAGAAAATTTTTTAAATTTGAGCTTGTAACTATAATAGTAGTCAGTGATTTTTCAGGGTGATATTAATAACTTATCAGAATTCCATTGGTTAATAAATTAAAACTCTAAACCTTTGAAGTCTTAACATCATATATCATCTTTAAGTTTTTTATTTTTTAATTGTTTTCTCAGATCCTTACAATGTACATAAACTTCAAACCTTTCTCCATTTAATTATTTCCCATGAGACACAAGTGGTTGATTACTGAGAGCAGTCATTGCAAAGCAAGTTTCTTTAAATAGTGGAATAGTAAAAATTACATAAAAACTTGTTTTTGGACTTTTCCATTCTCACCAGGAGACCTATTAGCTCTAGAAAAACACAAGGCCTGATTTTCATATATGAAATACAGTGACCAGGCATCTGCTGCTAAGTTAATAAGCTAATAAAGTTAGCTATAAACACCATCAGATATCTGAGAAAGATAAATATGAGCAGGAAGCATAAACCAAATGGCTTCTGCATCAAGGCAATGACAGAGACTTACCAGCTACCTGGACAGTTACTGTAGGGCAATCTTGGCAATCTTGGCCATCTCCATAGAGGCAGAGTGACTTCAGTCTCCTGTGGTCACACAGGACACCATTAACTCTCTGACTGCCACACAAAGTACTATCAGCCTTTTGTTGCCAGAACCAAAAGATCTGAGAGACTTTTCTATGGGTGAAGAACTTGAGTGACTGGCCTACCTAGGTGAATGTGGTAGTTTCAATTGGTCCCCATAACCTCATAGGTGATGTCACTATTAGAGGTGTGGCTTTGCTGGAAAAAGTGTAATCTTGTTGGAGAAAATGTGTCACTGTGGGGATGAATTTTGAGCTCTTCTTTCCTCAAGATACACTCAGTTTGACACTCAGACAACTTCTTGTTGGCTGAAGATCAAGATATAGTAATTCTTCTCCAGTACCATGTCTGCCTACATACCACCATTTCCCACTATAATGATAATAGACTAAAACTCTGAACTGGAAGCCAAGCCCAATTAAATGGTTTTTTTTGGTAAGAGTTGCTGTGATCATAGGGTCTCTCCACAGCAATAGACACCCTAAGACAGATGTTGTACCAGGGACTGGGATACTGCTGTAATAGGACTGACTGTGATTTTCTTTGAAGACACATGACTTTGGACTGTTAATTAGAAAAGCACTTGAATACTTTAAGCCTCTTTTTTCACCATTCTAGTAGGAGCATGGAAGACAGTGGTGCTGAGCATGATACAAACTGTGGGTGCCTCGATCAAGAGGTTTCAGGCGAGAAGAATGCTAGTGTGTGGTCTAAAGATTGGTCTTATGATATTTTGGTGAATAATGTGACTGATTTTTTTGCCTTTGCCCAAAAAGTTTGCCTGAGGCTAAAGTGAAGAGTTTTGGATTAATTGAATTGGTAGAAAAAAAAATCTCAAAATAGGTCAGTATAGGCTATGTTACTAGTGCTAACTTTAATAAAGATCAATAATAAAAAGGGAGAAATGGAGAAAGAAAAAATACAAAATATACAATTTGAGGAGAAATGGAGTACCAAGAAGTAGAATATAGCTAAGTCTTGTATGCTCAAGGTGATTTAAAAAAAAAAAAAAAAAAGGAAATGAAAAACGAAAGGATTAGTGACATTAGAGCAAGACCCTATCCAGCTTAGCTTCCAACTGGTGAAAAGGAGTTAAAGAAATGTTTAGAGTCAGGTGTGATTTAATCCCAGCACTGGGAAGGCAGAGGCAGGCAGATCTCTGAGTTTGAAGCCAGCCTGGTCTACAAAGCTAGTTCCAGGACAACCAGTCTTAGGCAATGCAGGTAACCATCAAAAAGAGAAAGCTGGTAAAAACATAATTGAATGAAGGGTTCATGTTCCAGTCACAACAAACAACAGAATTTGGCAGCTTTCGCCAAGTAGTTCTGACTTTAGAGCCAAACAGCAGAAAGGAATTGTAAAATACTCCTCCACCAGAGACAAGCACTCTGAGGCCAGGCATGTGTCAGGGATATCTCTGAATGGAGATCCTTTGTGCTCTTGGAGAGAGGATCTGACCCATCTCCTCTACTGCCCCATGAAACAGTTGAACTTTCCAGGAATTCTCCTAAGGTTCAAACAGGAAGGAAGAATAGTGTGCACTGGATCTTAGACTGGCCTGGCCACTCCTCAAGACCTAAAAACTACACATCTAGGTCAAGGTGAATAACACCTAATTCTTATTATATCAAATTGTCTTGGAGACCCCAAGATGTTAGATATTGCAGAGTTGTGGGACACCTGCTAATGGGGAGTGGAGCCAGCTCAAGAGAAAGAAGTGTGTTGCAGTGAACAATGCTGAAAGGAGTTGAAGACCTGAAGAGCATTTTGACATAAAATATAGAGATGCAGAGTTTGGATTTTACCCAGCTGGTTTTCAGTCTGTCTTTGTTCCAGTATTTTCTTACCATGTTCTATTTCCTATGTTTTGGAACAATAATGTATATCCTGCATCATTATATGTTGGAAATATGTGGTCTTTTTTAAAAAAATTATCTTGTTACAGGCTTATGGAGGTCAAGTAGTGGATTGTGATAGTTTGAATGTAATTGGTTGCCATAAGCTTAAAGGGAGTGGCACTAATAGAGGTATGGCTTTGCTGGAGTAGGTGTGGTCTTGTTGGAGGAATTGTGTCACTGTGGGGTGAGCATTGAGGTTTCCTTTGCTCAAGCTACACTCAGTGCGACAGTCAGACAACTTCCTGTTGTGTGCTGGTCAAGATGTAGAACTCTCAGCTCCTTCCCCAGCACCATGTCTGCCTACATACCACCATTTCCTACCATAACGATAATGAATTGAACCTCTAAATTGTAAGCTATCTAATTAAATATTTTCCTTTATAAGAGTTGCCATGGTCATGGTATCGCTTCACAGCAATAGAAACCCTAGCTAAGAGAGCAAGGCAAAGAGGGGCAGTCAATCTCCAGTATCCTGCTTGTCCACAGTCTCAGCAGGGCCCTGCTAGTAGGCAAGGCATGAGGCTGTCTTGCCCAGTAGTTAGCATAACAGGATTTCAATTGGAGTAATCTTCTTTTGAGAAGACATTAGGGTTGCCTCTATCTGGCATTTTTGTCTACCACAAGAAGCCTTTTTACTAAACCTATACACTTTAAATGTCATGTTCAGTAGCTCTCTGAAGAGCTTTTTAATGTTATCTATCAAGTATATCTGACTTAACTAAAATTTACTTGTTTTTAATCATTTTTTATGCCTAACCTTAAAAACATACAGAAGATTAAATGAAGCTTTTATCTTTGTTAATAAATTGCATTTGTTCTTAGCATGACTACAAACATAGTTCTGAGCATGTCAAAGAATTTGATCATTTATAAGGTAACTGACTATTAACCTTCATATCCTAATGATAGCCTTAAAAATTAAAATTCTTGAATTAAAGTTTGTTTAGTAACAATATTAAACTTCAAATCATAAATGCAGCTCAAAGAGAGACTGTGAATCTTAATTTTTTTATCTTTGTATAACACATTATTATAGAATATCACAGCTTCTTTTATGATTCAGTTTATTCAAATAGTAAAAGCTTTACAGGGTTAGCAAAGAAAGAGACCAGATATACATTTTCAAGTCAGTGTCTTTTATCCAGAGTAGACCTTAGATAAAGAGAGACATTCCATAAGCTCTTCCCAAACTAATTAGATCACTGTCTTGGTACATCATATGATAGGAATATTCCAGATTTTGGTGCTCCTGACTGTGGCCCTGAACTCCTTAGATTTTCGACTCCTTCCTGTGTTAAAATTATTTCTTTTATCCCTTTATATCCTAGATCACTCTGTTTCTTGAGTCTCTGTTATTCTTCATATAGAATAATGCATTTCTCTGCCATCTCAGTCTGTCCAAAACTCTAGTCAGATCTTGTCTTATGACATCAAATGTTTGATGTTATTTTAAGTCATGTTTTGTATCAGAATATTCAAATAAACATGCTGGTCTCTAATAATGACTATCAGATTGACATCGAACCTTTCTGAAGCTTTACTACTTGGTTCTTCTGGCAGCATTTTCTGTCTTGGCCTGTTAAATGAATTTCTCAGACTTAGTTCTCTGCATCTTAAGCTAATGTATTCTGTTATCTCAGATATGTATCTGGTCATAACCCTCTAGTTAAAGGGCTATGATGAAATAATGGAAAAATTTTTTGATATACTAAACCACTGAAATCTGTAGACTCAATGAATTTTGAAAACATTCAAAAACAAACATTTGGTTTAACTCATAATATTATGCTGAGATAAAGCTGACATACCTGTTATGTGGCTATATTTTAAAAAGAGCAAAGAGTTACTGAACACAAACAAAATCTCATTTATGTTTCATTAATTGATGAACAAAAATTACTAAAATTTTAATTATCATAGCCTTTTCCATGTTGTTTCTAAAATGTTTTTTTCATCTGTTATTCTTATTCTCAGGATAAGAATCGCCACACAAAAATTTATTCCAGTCTTAAATATCTTAGAAACTGTGGTGGTCTGAGTAGCAACACCCCCCCCCATAGACTCATGTGTTTGACTGTTTGGCCCATAGGGAGTATTGTTATTAGGAGGTGTAGCCTTGTTGGAGGAAGTGTGTCACTCGGGGGGAGGCAGGCTTTGAGGTCATATATGTTCAAGTCACGCCCAGTGTGACAGTACACTTTCTGTTGCCTATAGATTAAGATGTAAAAATCTCAACTATACCATGGCAGTCCATGAAGTCTTATATCTGAACTTATTTATTAAAAAATGAATTGAAATAACATACTCATAAATACAGAATGAAGTAGTACTACTGCCTTTATGTCAAACAGGGAGGGATGGGGAAGGGTCAGGACTAGTCTTCAAGCTGTGCCATCTGGAAGCCTTCTACAATCCAAGGGGCCATGTGACCCTTCCCCCTCTTAAAACATTACATATCCTCAAAAAAGACCACACTCATTGGACCAGCCTTCTCCATTCCGCTGGTCATTAGACTGAATGGCCAAATTCTCACAACATAGCTATTTCTCCAGCACCACATCTCCTTGAATTCTGCCATGCTTCCTGACCTGATGATAATGAATTAAACCTCTGAACTGTAAATCACCCCAAAATAATGTTTTCTTTGTAAGAGTTACCATGGTCATGGTGTCTCTTTATAGCGATAGAAACCCTAAGACATAAATCCACTGTTATCTTTTAAAAATCCATTTATTTTCAATAAAAGATGGATTCTAGTCACACATACAGTATTCTGTAGTAAATTAAGATTATCTATATATAGATTTTCAACCATTAATCCTCATGTCATAATTTTTAAGTTAACTTTTTGTTAAAGATTTCACAGATCTTTAACCACTCCTAATAAACTTACAGATCTTGAGGTATAGAAAGCTTTCATAATAACCTTCCAAATTTTTGGATAAAATTTATACACTAGCAAAATCTTTAGAATTAAACAAAAACCTCAAAGAGCATGAGATGAGTAGCAATAATCCCCACTGAGAATAGTCTAGCCTTTTGTCTTATTCTTCTTTCTCTGTTACATCATCATGTGGCCTGCCTTTCATGGAACAGAGGTTTGAAGAAACCTTTAAGCAAGCATGCTAGGGTCTTGAGGACAGGGAGCCATAGCCAACCCCAGAGCCAGATTTTCATTAATGAAGAACAACATAAGACAACAATTTAAAATCACCTAAAGACACTTCAATTTTTGTACAATTGAATCCAGTTACCAAAGGGAGGGAACATAGTAATCTGAGAACAAAAAGGGCTTAGAGATAACATTTTTAAAAAGAAGACGCAACATCGCCAGTGCAAACAATTCAAGCAACACAAACTTCTGCAATTTGGCAGCTACTCAAACAAACCAAAGCAAAAGGAGGGCCAGCAGCATCCTGGCAATCTCTCCTATTCAGGAACAGGTAAGACATCCAGCTCTTCCACAAGTCTCACAAATGCACACTATAGACAGCGTCCTTACTTATACTTCTGGAATTTTTCTGGTACCTATTTTCCTACCATTTAAGCATTGAGAATGTGCTGGTGGATCCCTTCATATGCTGGGCTGATCTGATTTCTTGGCTTCTAGTATACCAGAAATTACCAGGAAATCAAGGTCCTTTGTGAAATCTAGGCATTAAAGATAGTGACTCTGTCCCAATGCTGTGTCCACCTAATTTCTCCAGGGTCCCAAGGCCAGCCAGAAAAAAGAAGGTGGATCTGTATGAATTTCCAAATCCCAGATGAGCTCCCAAATGTTAAGGGTATAGGGCTATTTAGAGATTCACCAGACTGACCATAATAAATTTTAACAAAGAATTAAGATACTGGCACCAGGTCTACTCCAAGGACTTGGAATTCCAGAATACAGCACTCAGTAACTTTACTCGGACGAGGGTGGGGGTGGGTTATAAATGCAAAGAACACAAAATTACAGTCTGTCTAGGTCAGTGGTTCTCAACCCTCCTAATGCTGAGATCCTTTAACACAGCTCCTCATGATTTGATGACCCCAACCATAACATTATTTCTGTTGCTATTTTATAACAGCAATATTTCTACTGTTATGAATTATAATGTGGGGCTGTAGAGATGACTCAGAGGTTAAGAGTACTGTCTGCTCTTTCAGAGGACCCAAGTTCGATTCCCAGCACCTACATGGCAGCTCATAGCTGTCTATAACTTCAGTTCTAGGGAATCTGACACATTTACACAAATATACATCAGGCAAAATACATGCAAAAATAAGTATGAAATAAAAATAAATAAGTTATGAATTATTGTAATAAAAATATCTGATATGCAAGATGTCTGATTTGTCACCCCTGTGAAAGGATCAGTTGACCCTTTAACGGGGTTGCACCCCACGGGTTTAGCCACTTGTCTAGGTGTAAGAAGGAAGTCCTTTCTTGCAAGGTGAGCTTGTTTTGCTTTAGAGTTCTCTTAAGTACAGAGATTTTTAAACAACACACTACTCAAACATGTGGCTCTGGCAGGCCTTGCTCTTCTCCTCATTTCTTCTATCTTACAAAAAAAAAAAAAAAAAAAAAAAAAAACAAAAAAACAAAAAAACTGTTAGATTACATTGCTAAAAGTAGTCACTAAGGCCTAGTCCCTTATTTGTCACTTCCTCCTCCTGAAGCTGACTACCAAAGTCCAGCAATCAAAAGCCTTCTTTTGCTCGCTTAATTAACATGCCCAATTAAAAGTAAAAACCTCTTGCTAACATGGGGCTTTCCCTTTTCCCTTTATAAACCACCATTTGCCTGTGTGCTGGGTCTGTCTGCCCTCTTCAGGGGCACTCTCTTGACCCCCTTTCCCTTTTCTCTGCTCCTTATTCCCTTTGCCCTGTCACCTTTACCAACACTTCATAGCCTGTTCTAACACAGACCTCCTCTTAAAAATTATATCTGCAAAGTCACTTGCTGATTTTTTCTGCCTGAGTCAGAAAGCAGCCACTTAATAACAGATCACTCTGTAAAAATAGGTGATGGGTATGGTTTGTGCCTCATCTGGGCCTTGGAGGAAGCCCCCACTGTTCAGTGGTCTCCTTCAGATTTTAACTCCCATTCTCATTCTCATGCAGAGCCCCAGGTCTATAATTCATTCTTGCTTCCTTTTCTTCCTCATATTCATAGCTAGAATGTTCTCTCCAGGGCTCTGAAACACACTTTTTTGCTTATTCATACTAGTTTTACATACATATTTTATGTCTAAATACATATTTAATTAACACAATAATTATATGATATGGAACAAATCATGCCATTTCAGTGCATGAACATAATGATCAGATCATGCCAGCTAGTACATCCATCATCTCATTAAGGCTGTATATAATATAGAGATATAACATAGTTTATTCAATAAGTCCCTTGTAGAAAGACACTGAGTTAGTTCCAATATTTTTGCTGCAAGATTTCTCCTTAAACTTTATTTTAAATGACTATAGTGCATTAGCACCATAACCCCAGATTCTCATGAGGCAGAGGTAAGAGGAACTTGAGTCGAGGTCCAGCCTGTGCAACACAATAAGTCCCTCTTAAAAGAAAACAATCTGTAGACTCACAGGAAGTCCCAAAGATAAAACATGGAAGGTTTAGATGCTTCACCAAGTTTCCCCTAGCGGTGACATTTCATTTATTTATTTTTTGTTTGATGTTTCTTTCTCTTTTTAAAAATTTGTTTTTTCCTCGTACTTTACATCCTGTTTCCCTCCCTTCATACCTCCCAGTTCTACTTCTTCTTGCCTCTCCCTCAGATCTCATCCTCTTCCATTACCCTTCAGAAAAAGGCCTCCCAGGAACATCAGCCAAACACAGCATAACAAGATGCAATAAGACTAGGCACAAACCCTCATGTTAAGACTGGACAAGGCAACCCAGTAAGAGAGAAAGGGTCCCAAGAACAGACAAAAGAATCAGAGACACCCACACTCCCACAAGAACACCAAGCCTACTTACCCATAACAAATATGCAGAGGACCTAGCTCAGACCCATACAACATTGTCTGATTGTTGATTCTCTCTGTGGCCTCTATGACCTCTGCTTAGTTGATTCTGTGGACGATGTTCTTCTGGTGTCCTTGACCCCTCTGGTTCTTATAATCCTTCTTCACCCTTTCCCTAAGCTTTGCTTAATATTGGGTCTCTGCATCTGCTTCCATGAGTTGCTGGATGAAGCCTCTGTGGTGACAATTGCACCAGAGGATGTGAAGTAAGGGAAATACTCCTCCATTGCAGGTGCAAACTTGTACAGTCACTATGATGATATTTTCACCAGAAAAGATGGGAGCCTTTTACCTACACATCTGAAAATGGCACTCACAGGCTGAAGGCAGAGAATTTTAACACAACAAAGACATGGAATATTTTCTACACAAATGCAGACAGCATTTCCTTTTTGAAAAAAATATTTTAAATAGGAATACTAAAATAGCAGAGAATAATGTAAAATCTCAAAGTGTTTATGGAGTGAACTGCTGTGGGATGGTCTTTCTGTACACTATGAATATGTGTTGCTACCATTGGTTAATAAAAAAGCTATTCTGGCCTATGGCAATACAGGAGACAGCCAGGCAGGAAATCCAAGAAAGACAGACAGAGGAGAAAGGTGGGGTCAAAGCAGATGCTGAAAGCTACTGAGGGAGCAAGATATAATGAAACACCGGCAAACCATGACATATGTAGCAATATATAGATTAATAGAAGTGAGTTAATTTAAGATGTAAGAGCTATCTAGCAAGAAGCCTGAACCATAAACCAAATAGTCTGTAATTAATATAAGCCTCTGAGTAATTTTTTTATAAGTGGCTGTGGGACTGTGAATGGGAGTGATTTGTCCAGACTGCATGGCTAGGTAGGACTGAGAAACTTTCCAGCTACAATTGGAGCCCACCATCAGGCATTGATCCACATAGATCTGAAAAATCTTTTAAAAGATTCTAAAATGGAGGCAAAACAGTTTCCTAATTTAGGTTGCTCATTACTGCCTACAGTACAAAAACTCATTCGCTGGCTGCAGCAGGCTTTGGTGGCAACATGGTGGACTCCTAAGGTCTCTCTCAGGCTGAAGTACTGAGACTGAGAGTACAGCAAGAATCTTAGAAGCACAGCTCCACCATATTTAATATTGCTTCTCAAAACTGGGGAGTTAAGTATGATGCATTTGTACCTGTGCCATATTGGAAAGCCAAGTGGGACAGAGCCATTAGCCAAAGGCACCACTTTGTACAGCTTAGCAAATAAAAACTCTCCGGGTCAGAAACAGATTCCAGATATATAATTAAACAGATTATGTGGGGAAAAAAACCTCTAAATGGGTTACAGTGTGTGCAAAAATGTATATAGGCTTTGAAAAGAGAGAAAAGGGAGTATAAACTGTTATAGAAATATTTTTAAAAATAGTCTTAAAAGATACAATAAAAATAATATTTATATTACTTTTAAAAAATAATATAAAAAGCCACATAAAGATAGTCAGAGAGTCTGGATACTGTATGCTATTGTGTTGTCTTTGGAATTTTTAACTGCTATGAGACATTTGATTATAAAGGCTGCTAAATTAAACTAACATGTATTTTAAAGCTACTTTTACTTCAAAATTTGGATCTAAAGAAAGAAACTTTCTGGCTACAGTAAACTTTAGTCTTTTCCCAACTATGAACCTGTAAAGAATCTTACAACTAAAATTAAGAACCTTGTTCACAGTCAAATGTTTGCCTTACTTTCTTTGTGACCTAGTCTAGTGAGGAGTTCATTGGCTCTCATGAACAGTGGCTTTATTTCATCTTCCCATAATCCTGTGCAGTGTGCCTTAGGAACCACTCTGTGGTCTCATTTCCTATGTAAAAAACATGTCTTAGAAGTTCTAATGTAACTGCAGCAACCATCCAAAATTCTCTCTCTCTCTCTCCCTCTTTCTCTCTCTCTCTCTATCTCTGTCTCTGTCCCTCTCTCTCTCTCTCTCTCTCTCTCTCTCTCTCTCTCTCTCTCTCTCACACACACACACACACACACATCTGTCTAGTGTTAAGATGTATAAGCATATCTCTCCCTTGAAAAGTCCCATGCTTATATGCCTATACTTTGTATGTATACTACCTTCTTTCTAAACATTCTTTTCTCTCCCTTACATCTATAATAAATTGGTTCTCTTTTCTTAGTGAACTCTGACATTGCTTTGTACTGACTCATCTCAAAATTCTTGTCCATAGTGAAGTGGAGATTCCAGCTTTACTTGGCAGCTCAGTTCTGTTCCCCCTCCCTGTTGCAGGCAGGACAGCACTGCCAGGCCACAGACCTTCGTTTGTGAGTGTGTGGTTGATGCAAGTAGATCTCATGTGTAGAACTGTGCAGTGCCCCCATCACGGTGTAAAAATGCTCCTGTCACTAAGTGGAGCTCTGCTTTGTAGTCCTATTGACCTGCCTCATCCCTGCTGGCAATCATTATTCTGCTCTCTATCTATATAGCTTTTTTACTTTGATGTTATTAAATACCCAGGAACATGTGATATAGTCTTTTCTCTTACATTGTTGTTTTATATTGAACTAAACTTTATTTTTAAAATATACAGCTACGGGCTGGAGGGATGGCTCAGCCGTTAAAGGCTTGGCTCACAACCATAAATATAAAATATACAGCTGCATACAACCTTTTATACAATTCAAGACTAAGAATTAAAGAATAAATCTTCAGTATAATAAATCTGTTTGTATTGGGAGTTAAAGAAGTTATAATATTTTACCCTTGTAAAATTGCCATAGATTCTAAATCATATCTAGGATTCTCAATGATTCTACTATATTCTCTTACACAATGAGGGTTTGGTCAATCTGAAGATAAATCCTTCTATGCTGTCTTCAATTCCTTTATCACCATGGTCCATCAACTCATACAATGAACCAGATGGCTGCAGCAGCACTTTTGCCTTTGTCTTTGACTGTTTTAATGTAGCCCTTTGAACCCATTCAGGATCCCAGCTGCTGTTGACAAGCAAGTAGTTACCACCTTTTGAATTTGTTCATTCAGCTATAGCCAACCACAGAACATCATGACCTAGATTCTTGCTGCTCTAGGCTGGATCATAGTAAATGCCTGACTTGTCAAATTGAAAGGATGCATTGCCTGTATCATTAGCAATAGTGATGGGACCCATGGTTGCCACAGCCACCATGAATACCTTTTCCCATTGGGGAATGTTCTGACTCCAGTGCCATTAACCACAGAAAACTTGGGCCTGTATTCAAGAATTTTATCCCCTCCTTCAGGTGGCTGGAGACCCTCTGAGTTCAGGCCTCTGTTTCTTTAATATATTCTTGTTAATTACATGACAAAAGCAACTTAAAGGAAGAAGTCATTTTGACTCAAAGTTCCAGGATTCACTCTGGCTGGTGGAAGTTGCATTGCAGTAGGCATGAGAGGCCCCTGGTTGCATTGTATCTGCTGTCAGGAAGAAGAGAGCAAATGCAAAATGAGTCAGGCTATAAAACTTCAGAGCCTGCCTCACAGATGCACTATTCCAACAAAGGTCCCTCACTTGAAGTTTGTATGTCTTCCCAAGCAGCAGCAGCAGCTATGGATCAAACACCCAGCCTATGGTTGACATTTCACCTTCAAAGCATAATAATGCAAGACATGACACATTACTCCACTGCTAAACCCCTGAATATCTTCACCAGAAAAGCCCGTGAGGTTCTGCTCACTCCCTCCAGATCAGTCTGCCCTTCTATGAACACCAGTCCTGCCAATGCACCAAACATTAAAAAGCCCAACAACCACACTTCTTGATTTAGCACAGTAGTCACACAGCTTCTTTCTCTGATCCACTAATATGGCCTATTTAACACTTTCAGTCTTTATCCTGAAAACCATTCATCACCCACTCTGCAGAGAGATCCAGTCTTTTAATCACTGTAGGAGTATGACAAGAAGAAGCAATAGTCAGGTAAGAGGTGTCTCAGACCAAAAGGAGAACAGAAAGTAGTAGAGTTTTGACAGGTCCCAGCAGGAGAAAATCTAGATGAGCAAGCATGGGCGGGGGAGGTTGTCATGAGGATTTTGTGATCAAAAGGTCATTGATTGAGCCGTGGAACTTTTGTGAACTCTCATGTCTAAAAAGAGGGGCTAGACATCCAGAAATAGCCATGGAAGAAGGAATTCCCACAAGATTGCCTTGTAGTTGATCATTCCAGTTAGGTTTGAGAAGGGACTTTTGTAGTGGCCCAGCAAATTCTGGCAAAACTAAATAACTAACTCCTATAGTCAATAAAATGAGATAGTCTTACTGGCTAGTATTGCCTGTGGCTCATTAAGAGGCATTGTGATGGACCAGTGGTCTCTGGCCCCAGAAGTTAATGGTAGTCAATCCTAGAAAACTCACCAAGCTCAAATTCCTTCATTATGACATTGTAGGGACAGGAAGCAGGAAATTGGAACTAGGGTCTCAACACAATTTGATTTCCAGTGTGCTTCCCCTCCACACAGGGGACTAAGGCAAGGTGGCAGCCAGGGATTGGGGCAAACTCTTGCTCAGTGGCCCATATAAGTAGAAAGGACATCATTCTTAGTTACCCCAGAAATAAAGGTGCAACCAGCACATGGCATTTAATCTGACCTCATTCGAATTTTTTAGTTTTAAGGTCCTTTTTTTATTAATGACCTTGAAGGTTATTTTATAAATCTGAGCAGTGTAAGGTCTGTCCTCTAATCCTTGAGGCTTTTTCCTAATACTGGGTACTTATTGAAAAATGAAGTAAAGGTGAAGATATAATCTCCCTTTCATCACCGTCTGGCATGAGATTTGCACAGTTAGTCATGGTTTCTGATAAACTAGAGAAAGATGAGGCCACATTTTTCTCAGCACCCTGGGTATCTTAGTCTTATCATAACTGAGTGACTTCAGAGTCTCCTCTTCCATTCCTGCCAGAAAATAAGCATTATAAAGTCCTGATAGATTATCTGAATAGGTTAGTATTAGAGTCAGTTAGTGAAATTGCCACAGTACTAGCTGGGTTATGCTCCTATCCTGAACATGAAGAGGGTCAACATGTGCCAGGACTGCCCTCTAGATCCATTCTGTGTCTTCAGGCAATACAGTAAAAGCCATAGCAACACAGATGTCATGCTAGGTTAGGTCAAGAAGGGGGTTACATGAGTCATCCTCCTGGAGGACAGACAATAAACAATTTGACATACTCCTGGCTTCTTCATTCAAGACAAAGACTTAGAGGACTTCTCCCATCTTCCTACTGCTGACTGGCCAAGTCATATGCTAGGCTGGCTCCCCTGGACCATGAGTCAAGCAGCTGACTCTCCTTCATATAAGATGACCAACTCTAAATGGGAGAAGATCCTGCCACAGAACACCAAAGCCTCTAACAAACCTAAGCACTCTGGGGCCTCCATGTTCTCTCTCTCTCTCTCTCTCTCTCTCTCTCTCTCTCTCTCTCTCTCTCTCTCTCTCTCTCTCTCTCTCTCTCTTTGCTCTGTTCTGCTCTTCCACATGGAATAAAACTCAGCTGCTTGATGTGACTGCAACTTTTCTTGCCCTAGAAGAAAACAGTCTAGGAACCCTAAACTGCATATTTAGAGGATGTTATCTGAGATTTTTTTCTAAGGATTAAGGCCAGCACAAAGCAAGACAAACTGTCAAAGGGGTGGGGGTGACTGTTGATTAGTCCAGAGATTAACCCCCTTTAATCTCAGAATAGGAACCCCACACCCTCCAAAGTGAGCATTGTGAAATCCCCAAGGTGTTTCTCTCCTTTCTCTGACAGGGAGAGTCCCTTTTGGAAGATTTTAGCTCTAAAATTATATATCAGAGAGTAAAAGACTTTTTTTTTCGTATAGTTCTGGGTGAAATAACACATTGGTAGCCTCCCCACTAGACAGTCTTCATTTTGAACTTTATTTCCATTAAGACTCAATTTTTCACCTTTATCCTGTTCATCTCAATCTCTGACAATCAGTTGGGATTCCATCAGCAATTCATCTTATCTCTGTGTCTATTACTTATCAGAATGAAAGGAGTTATTAACAAAGGAGTTAAGACTAAGAATTGTTTAAACAGATTGAGACATTTACTGTTCTAGATCTTCCCCTTAACCAGAAACTTGCAACTAGCTCCCCCTTCTGGTATAATTGTGGTATGATTTGAGACACTGGCTGTGGGAACAGAACTAAGGGCTTGAAGAATACTCTCATCTGGTATTGACCCATCTATACCATTCCTGAGTACAAAAAAAAATCACTTCAAAATATTAAAGACCTTAATGAAAAAACTAAAATGTTTATACTACTTAAAAATATATAAAGCAAAATACTTGATGATACAAGTATAGGAAAGAAGATGATTAGTAGGTCAGAGTCAAAAGATGGGATACCATCAAATCCAGAAGTGTCTTCACAGCAAAGAAAACAGAAAGAAGAGGCAATTTACAAAATGGGAGAAAATATTTCTTAACTGTGCATCTAACAAGGGACTAATAGTCACAATACACAAAGAACTTTTAAAAATTGCAATCAATGAACAAACAAAAAAGTTCTCAAAAGAAGTACAACAGTCAGTAAAAATCTGAAATCATGTCAACCATCCTTAGTCATGAGGGGTATGCAAACCAAAGAGTCCATCTTATGTCAGTAACATGGCTACTGTAAATAAAGCAAAGAAACATGGGCAGTGAGGTGAGAATTGTTGGTTCGATTGTAAATGAAGGCATCTGTAAGGGGTGTAAGTATGGAATTGCCTCAAAAGTTTCAAGATAACACTGTCTTGTGACCCAGATACATGCCAAGAGGAATCAAAGGCATCATATCTCATCAGTACATACATGTTTAATGCAATACTTTTCACAGTAGTCAAACTATAGAGTCATCTTAGACATTCATAACAGATGAATAAATGAGTAAAACATTGTCTATTCACACAACACAGTACCTATTAGCCATGAAGAAAAAGAAAATTGAGTCATTTTCAGGAAAATACATGGAACTGAAGATCATCATATTCAATAAAATTACCCAGGACTAAAAATGCAAATACCACATTCTAAAATCATTTGTGAGATCCAGACTTTAAAAAAATAGCACTTGAAATTGGGAGTGGGTGGGTTGAGGAGAGGGTTATTTGGGAAAAAAGGACAAATGGGAAGGTAGGATAATGACAGCATGGACGTGATCAGACTACATGATATGCATGCATGTGAATGTAATAATAAGGCCCATCATTTTGTACAATGCATATGTGATAATAATAATTTAAGAGATACCCTGTGGTTCAGGGCAGCATATAAGAAATGAGAAAGGTAGAGTACTTGGTGGAGAGCTGGGAAAGAAAGGGAAGCACAGTGATTAATGTGCTGTGGAGAAAGGTGATACTGTAAATTCCATAGTGGTGAGAAACAGGCGACTTGAGAAGCTTGCACTGCCACCTGAAGCCATGTTGATGTCCTAGGGCTCGGCTGCCACCAGGGACCATACCGATCTGAGTGCCTTGTGCTGCACCTTGAGGCCATGATGACATCTGCTGTGGAAGAGTCTTTGGACACTGCAAATATGTATTGCTCTTATTGGTTAATAAAGATCTGACTGGCCTATAGATGGGCAGGAAAAGATTTGGTGGGGAAGCCTGACTAGGAGGACGATGGAAAGAAGAAGGGCAGAGTCTCAGGAGTCACCAGCCAGACTTGGAGGAAGCAGGATGTGTACAAAGTTAGGTAGCAAGTCATGGGCCATGTAGCAGCAAGTAAATGAATAGAAATGGGTTCATTTAAAATGTAAGAGCTAGTCAGTAACAAAGGTATCTGCTGAGCAATTATAATTAATAACAGGCCTCTGTGTGGTCATTTGGGAAATGGATAGCAGGACAGAAAAGTCTGCCTACAGACATCCTGGCCCCAGCTAATGATGAGAGCCATGTCTGAATGTCTGCAGCCCAGGTTACCATTAAAGGCCAAGTGGATGTGCATGGTCTGGATTGCCAGCTGAGGCCATGTTGACATCCAAACTCTGTGCTTATCTGGCCCCACCCTTCATGGCATGGATTCAGGAGAACTGGTCTTGTCCCTCATCTGGACAATGTGGGAGGGCTGGCCTGAGGAGATGAGCTCAGGATAGTCAGTCCCAGCCCTCATAAGCCATGCAGTGTCTTGGGCATGGGAGAGATGCCCTCTACCATGCTCCCCACCTCTCAGTGCCTACAGCAGGTAAGAAAGCTGACCTCACCCCTTGCCAGCTGCCTTACTCAGGAGAGCCAGCCTGCTCCCCACCTGGACATCACAGTAGAGCTGGTCTTGGTGTTGTGGGGGTGAGTGAGCTGGCCCCACCTCTTGCTGGCTGCAGCACTCAGAAAAGTTGCCCCAGCACCTTGCCTGGACAACACAGTTGAGAGAACACCCTGGTGGTGTGAGCACAGGAGAGCTGGCCCCACCCATCACATGGGCAAAGCATGAGAGTTAGCCCTTGTGGTAAGAGTGCAGGAGAGGGGCCAGCTAACTAATTTAGCTACCACCCATGCTCAGATCTGGGTTTTTAAAGGAGCCAGTCCTGCAGAAACAAAGTAGATGAATGTCCATGGTATAAGCAAACAATGGGATATCCAAGAGGATTCCTGGTGAAGATCCAGTATTGACAGTGTAGCAGAAGCTGGAGGCCTGGAACCAGACCAATGACTCATTACAATGAACATTTACAAGTAAAGCTGTTTGGACAAAAGGGTGTACTGTGAGATACATCCATAGTGAGAGTTTTGTTGTTGTTGTTGTTGTTTCTTTGCTTTGTGTTTGGGGAAAGGTTGCAAAGGCAAGGGGTGGAAACAAACGGAAAGAGGAAGAAATGAGTGGGATTGGAGTGCATGATGTGAAATTCACAAAGAACCAATAAAAAGTCAATAAATAAATATAAAAAAAAGATGTTAAAGAAACTGATGTGACAAAGCACAACTGCTCAGGGGTCACTGTGTGTGTTTAAAACTGAGGAGCGGTACTTCTCCAGGTGCTAGGGCACAAGTCAGTGAATTCCATCAGTCACCTCCCACCTCCTGTCCAGTAGATCATGCTGCTCTGAATCAATCCCTAGAAGACAGTTTGAGTGTTGGAGGACACTGGAGGCCGATTGTCCTTTATCTCTGTACACGAGTGTTAGCCATCTGCATATACATTTGGCAATAAAGCCTTTTATCCTGAGGCCAGCTGGCTCCCATCCCAGTGCCTGTGGATTTGGCCCTGGTCAAGTGACAGGAAGGACTCTGGAGGCTTGTCTTCAACACTCACTCTGGAAGGGTCTTCTGTGACGGGCAGAGAGGGGACATGGGACACAGTTGACAGCCTTTTTCTTCTCTCCTCACATTGCTGAGGTCTGGTGTGCTCTGTTCTAGGTTACTCCATAGTGTATAAACCAGCCATTCCCAGGTTGTCTCATCCTGGGAGATTCAATTTTACAAGCACCATTTAATTCCATTTTGGATTCAAACTCAGAGACAGGATGAAGACCTTGTTGGACATACAATCACCATTTATCCACCACTGTCCATGAGGACAGACTCACAATTTAACACCACAACCAAAAGCGGGCTGAGGAAGAAAGGGCTTATGTGACTTACATGTCCACATCACTGTTCATCATTGAAGAAAATCGGGACAAGAACTCAAACAGGGCAGGAACTTGAAGGTGGGAGCTGATGCAGAGGCCATGGTGGTGGTGGTGGTGGTGGTGTGTGTGTGTGTGTGTGTGTGTGTTATGTGTGTATAAGTATGTGTGTGTATGTGTATGTGTGGTGTATATGTGTGTATGTGTGGTGTGTGTGTACGTGTGGTGTGTATGTATGCGTAATGTGTGTGTGTATGTGTGGTGTGGGGTGTGTATGTGTGGTGTGTGTTTTTGTGTGTATATGTGTGGTGTGGTATGTGTTTGTGTGTGTATGTGTGGTGTGTGTGTTTGTGTGTGTGTATGTGTGGTGTGTGTGTGTTTGTGTGTGTGTATGTATGGTGTATGTGTGTATGTGTAATGTGTGTGTATGTGTGGTGTGAGGTGTGTATGTGTGGTGTGTGTTTTTGTGTGTGTATGTGTGGTGTGGTATGTGTTTGTGTGTTTGTATGTGTGGTGTGTGTGTGTTTGTGTGTGTATGTGTGGTGTATGTGTGTATGTGTGATGTGTGTGTATGTGTGGTGTGAGGTGTGTATGTGTGGTGTGAGGTGTGTATGTGTGGTGTGTGTGTATGTGTGGTGTGAGGTGTATATGTGTGGTGTGTGTTTGTGTATGTGTGGTGTGTGTGTGCTTGTGTGCATTTGTATGTGTGGTGTGTGTGTGTACGTGTGGTGTGTGTGTGTACGTGTGGTGTGTGTGTGTATGTGTGGTGTGTGTGCATATGTGTGGTGAGTATGTGTGTGTATGTGTGGTGTGTGTGTGTATGTGTGGTGTGTGTGTGTATGTGTGGTGTGTATGTGTATGTGTGTGTATGTGTGGTGTGTGTGTGCATATGTATGGTGTGGTGTATGCTGGCTTTCTCTCCGTGATTTCTTATCCTGCCTTCTAATAGAACTCAGGACCACAAGCTAAGATGTGGCCCCACCCACAATGGGCTGGATCGTCCCACATCAAAGAATACCCTACAGGATTACCTACAGACCAATCTTATGGAGGCATTTTTTAAACTAGGGTTCCCTCGCTCAGATGAGTCTAGCCTGTGTCAAGTTGGCATGCAATTAGCCAGCATATGTTTCAAGGATCAGCTGTCCCAGGTCTTGAGTTCGTCTGTCTCCACTGTTGATAGAATTTATATAAATGGCCATTCATTTGCCCATATTTGTCCATATAGACCTGCTGTCTGACACTCCTTATCTGTCTGGATTCAGTTCTGACCTTTGCCTCTAAAGCCTGCTGCATCTCACTTTTATTGGAATCTAAGGATCCCCTCAACTCTGACTTGGGACTCGACTCTACCACCACCTCCAGCAGTGGCCATCAGCAAGTCCCCACAGAGGTCCCCTTGGAATCTCTACCAGCTTTCTGCTTGCCTCCAGGCCAGCCTCTTAAACTTCTTGTCAACCCATTATAGCTATTCTATTACAAACACACACACACTGTTTTGTGTAATGTGTGATCTGAGATTTAATTAGTAATTAAAATTGGAACTAATAACCTGTATTTTGCCTGGCTAGCTATCAAGGGAATTTGAGACTATTTGGCAAATTAGATGCAGTAAAACTGATGTACTTCATAAATTTATTGCTATTTAATCTGGCAGTGTGCACGCATGTGGAAAGACATAAGCATGTCTGGTTTTTGTCAGTGTACTCACAACCAGCATGCTGGATGACATAACCACTTGACATACTTCTGTGGACATCTTCAAGTACTCACATATAACATAAAATAGAGAGATCTAGTTTGCCAATGACTCCAGCCCCCTTTCTATCACCCAGCAAAACACATCAGATTGCAACTAGGTAAGTGAGATAATCTGCCAATTCTAATTTCTTTTGTAAAGTTAATTTTTTCTTTGAATCTTTTATCCTTGTATCCCAGAACAGTTGTAGGGTTACAAAGTTTCCTCAGCTCTTCCTCCATCCTGGTCAAAGAACAAAGGGTGCTTTCTCATGTTTTCCCAGCAAGCTTGCAGTAAGTGGGACCATGGATATTCTGATAAAGGTGGATAGGATCCCACAAACATTCCAACAGCCTCCACATGCAACCCCTCTGGCTGTCTGAAGGCTTAGGCAGAGCACCCCCCTCTCCCCACCATGACAAGGATCTGCTGCAAATGCACTTGTCAGGCCCAACAAAGGTGCTCATCACTTCACACTTCTCTCTTTGGAGATCCATTGCACATCTTAGAATGGTTTGAAATCCTTTTCAGAAATGCCATTGCTGTGGCTTTGGGAGTGACTCCGGCTTTGGTTTTTACAAACACCAAATACTTATTGCTGATGTTTCTGAAAATAATGATTAAAATTCCTCACGGTTTCTCAGGGTCAGGAATCTGGGGAGTATGTTGTGGCTTTTCAGGCTTTGCATTGGATTAATTTGGTTCAGTTGAACCATAGTCATCGACATTCCTTCCCAGAATGTTTCTTGATAAAGTGGGCTCCTGCAAATGCTACTACACGAAAGCTGGAGGGAGCAATAACAGCTGGTTTGGAATCCAAACCCCCGCTTTGTCCATCTAGCAAAGCCCTGCCCTGGCCATCTAGCAAGTCCCATCTCAACCATTCTAAGAGTTGACTGCATGGCGTCCTTATGAGTATTTTCTCATCTGCAGTAAACATACTCCTAGGATTTTGTTCCCCAACATCTATTCTATTCTTTTTATATTTTGTATGTGTGTGTGTGTGTGTGCATGAGAGAAAGAGTGTGTGTGTTTGTATGTGTGTGTGTGTGTTTGTAGTGTGTGTGTGTGTGTGTGTGTGTGGACATATGTGCAGAGTCACATGTACATGTGAAGGCCAGGGATCAAGCTCACATGTTATTCCTCAGGAATATGCATTGGTTTGTTTTTCTTTGGGATTTTTTTATTTTGTTTTTTCAAGACAGTAACTCCCATTAGCCTGGAGTCAGATGACTGGTAAGCCAAGAGATCCACTTATTTCTACCTCCACATACTTGACTACCTACCACACTTGACTTTTTTACATGGGTTCTTGGGGCCAAACTTAAACCTTCAAGCTATTGGCAAGCATTTTACTAACAGAACTATTTCTCCAGCACATACACACACACACACACACACACACACACACACACACACACACACACACACACACACCTGTCTCCTGGGGGTTTATATGGGTTGCTTAGTATTTTTTCCCCACATAACATCTTTAATGATTCTCTGGGAGTTACACATCATACACCCAATAAGAACTATTACCATAAATAATAATCATGGCAACTAATAAATAAGGATTATGATTCATTAAGGGTTCAGAGGGATTCACTGATACAAACAAAAGAGATTAAGCAGTTCTGCAGTTTCTAGAAAGGCTGGACTGGGCCATGTGGCTTCACTCAGCAGGTCAGGTCCTCCATCCAAGAGCACAGAGAGAGACTGCATGTGTGTGCCCCCAAGGTCACAGGTGAATCCCACTGGGCTCTAAGATCTAAGCTGAGCAGGGGCCATGCCTCTAGGTCAAGGTGATGGTCCTTGCTCTCCACTACATGGAATCCTTTGTAGTTCTTCTTCCTCACCAAAAGGAGAGAGAGAGAGAGAGAGAGAGAGAGAGAGAGAGAGAGAGAGAGAATAGTCAACTCCTTGTGTTATTTGACTTGCTGGAGCATGGTCAAATTCTTAGTGTCTGTCCCTTAAATAGAACTGAGTCCTTTCCTGTCCAAGTCTTCAGTTGTGGAGATCTACTCTCCAGCATCTCATTCACACTTTTTGAGAGTTTTCTTCAGTGGCTTCCTGTCTAGACTGGGTTTTTTTAAGGGGGGGGGGAAGATGTTGGTAGAACAGGGGTTGTCACAGAAGCCTTCCATGTTTCTCCCTCTCAGTTGTGTGTCCTCAGCCATCAATGTCACTGCTGAGGGAGTCTCCTTGCTCTTCCCAGCCATGGGCCTCCACTTGGTTTCTGGCAACAGCACAGGCTACAAGCACAGTCCTCCTGCTGAAGTAGAACCATGGACCTAGAAATGGCCCTCAGTGGCAACATGGGCCCATACATCACCATGGTCACAGGCAGCAGCATAGGACACTCAGATCAGGATGGCCCCAGCAGCAACAGGGCCTATGGACATCAACATGGTTTCAGGCTGCAACATAGACCATAGACATCCACATGGCCTTGGTGGTAACTTGGACCAAGGGCATCAACACAGACCTTGGTTGCAATAGGACTTTGGATCCAG
>PVIH01017190.1:0-42747 GCA_004025045.1 Sigmodon hispidus
GCCCCCCCCCCCCCGCCCCCAGCGCTTACTTTATATCGGGATTTGTACTAAGTTTTACAAGGACGCCCGAGTTATTCCTCTGAATGACCCAAAGAGACAGATATCATTTCCACTTACAGACGACTGAGGCAAAGCACACTTAGCATGTGGGAGGCTGTACAAAAGTAAATAGAGGGGCTGGAGAGATGGCTCAGCGGTTAAGAGCACCGTCTGCTCTTCCAGAGGACCCGGGTTCGATTCCCAGCACCCACATGGCAGCTAACAACTGTCTGTGGTTCCAGTTCCAGGCAAACACCAAGGCAAATAAATAAATAAATAAAAGTTAAAAAAAAACAAAAAAAGTAAATAGAAGAACCAGAAAAAGGTGACTCATGGGGAGAGGGGCAGTGCTTATAGCAAACGTTCAAAGGCAAGCAGCAAAGATTCATTTGAAGAAAGCAGTTAAAGTTCAAGCTGTCTGGAGAGAAAATAGAACTTTGTCAGGTGCAGGGGTAGGTGGCGTGGGGTGGGGTGGTGCAGGAAGAGTGTTGGGCCTGAGAGAATGGCAAGAGTGAGCAAAGCTCTGAATGCTAGGAATATCCGGTGAACTTTGGGACCTGTAAATAGGATCGAGTTGTGAAGGGTGGCTGGAGAGTGAAGAAGGACTCTGGTCTTTATTGGGAGGAGGGGCGAAATGAAGTTCTTCATGGTTTTAAGCATTCACAGTTAGATGTCATAGTTAGGTCCGCTTTGTTTGCTTTAGGCTGGCCTGGAGCCTCACTAAGCAGCAGAGGCTGGTCTTGATCTTTCAACCTCCACTTCTTAAGTGTTGAGATTATGAGTGTGTGCCACCATGCCCACTTAGAACTGACTTTTTTTTTTTTTTTTTAAACTTTATTTATTTATTTATTTGCCTTGGTGTTTGCCTGGAACTGGAACTACAGACAGTTGTGAGCTGCCATGTGGGTGCTGGGAACCGAACCTGGGTCCTCTGGAAGAGCAGACGGTGCTCTTAACCGCTGAGCCATCTCTCCAGCCCCAGAACTGACTTTTTAAATGTAACAGTTGTAAAGAGCTGAAGGAGGAGACAGTTTTCTTGGTTAGATCAGGCTGGTTACAGTAGAGAAGTCATTTAAGGTCTGGCCTGGAGCGGCCAGGATGACCTTGAATTTACATGGATCCTCCTGCCTCAGCCTCCTCCAGAGTGCTGGGATTAAAGGTGTGTGCCATCACAGTACCTGGCTCACAGCTTCTAGTAACTCTTTCTAGCCAGTTTTTTTCTTTGTTTTGTTTGTTTGTTTGTTTGTTTGTTTTGTCAAGTTCCTGGTAGCCATTCTTCCAAGATTAGTAAGGGACTCCAAGACAGAGAAATAACAAAAAAAGACTAGAAAGATTGAGAGTATGCTAACAGATTAAGGATGAATAGTTTGCTGATACTTGGTTGTAGTGTAAAGTAAATTTCTGATGTTGAGTCCAGTCCCAAAACTCTGTACCAGTATAATGTCAGATTTTAAGTGCGTTTATTAAACGGGATTATAACACTTCATTTTGTATTTCTGCTTGTTTCTTTTTGCTGTCTCCCCCATTCATAGCTACTGGGAAGCAGAGACCACATGATCAGTATTTTTCTGATTGCTAGCAGAGTGCTTGCTATGAAGTTGGCACACTTACTGTGCATCAAATAAAAGTCTGAATGAATGCTTGAATGAATGAAGGGATAATTATAGCTCAGAAAATATGGTTAAAATGATTGCTACTCTGTCTCCTTCTGGAATTCTTCCTATTCTACAGTGAGACCCGAAACTATTCAGCTATTAGTTTCCAAGAGCCCTATTTGCCTGCCTGCGAAAACAAGGAGGCAAAAATAATATGCAATTAGTCAACAGGTCATTAGAATAATTACAGGAAAGGGAGCCGGGGGCGGGGGCGGGGAACCTACACGGACCACAAAACACCCTCTACCGCCGCAAAACAACCCGCAATCCCCTACCCGAACTGTGCCCTTAGTCAAAATGGCCCCTTTAGGCTTCTTCCTAACGTAATGCGCATGCTCATTTCCAATTTTTTTGTGCCCGCCCCCTAGCCTTGACGCATGCGTTGTCGTGGTGATGATCTTCTCTATGATTGGTTGGTGCGCGATTTTGAACCGGATCTGGCGGCGCGGTTCTACCCTGCCGTTAGTGCGACGCGCCGCGAGCAGACAGCAGCCCTCCTGGGGCTTGACGGCCGGAGAGTGAGCGCCTCGGGCCGGTCGGGGTTGCGTGTGCGCGGGACCGGGAGCCTCGGTAAGCCGGTCCGCGGCCGCGAGCGGACGGCCGGGAGGGGGACTACTCTTGGCCTGGGGTTTGTGCCGAGTCAGGGGCGCCCTTCTGAGGCGTGGCCCGCGGGTGTGGGTGTGGTTCTCCCGAAGTGGTCTTCGCTTCCGTGCCGGGGCTGGGGAGTGGCTGAGATGGAGCTCCCTTTACCCTTTCTGGGGAACAGGGTTTTCGGAGGGACAACCCCCCTAGTGTTTAGGGACCTACGCGGCCCAGAGCTGTCTCCTAAAAGGTTAATGAAAGCATCCCTAATTGTGGAGAATTGGAATTCGGAACCTTGGCCGTCTCGGGTTTTTAGCCTCCCTCCCCCCCTTTTAATAGTAATTTATTGCCCCACTCTGGCCTGCCATCCTGTAGCAGGTTTTTGTCTGATGCTGTCAGATAAAAGTCACAGTTCCCACCAACAGAAAAGCTAAGACTTAACTGGTAGCGTCCCACGAGAGTCACTGGAGTCACCGTGTATCTTTTAAAGTCATATCACTCCTATGTACTCTGTGTGAATATGTGTGCCGGTGTCTTCTGTAGCCCAGGCTGGCCTTTTGTAGCCAGGGATAACTTTACACTTCTGATCCTCTCACCTCTGAAGTACTGGAATAACAAGCATTACAGGATAATTTGTAGAATACACATGTGGTCCACCATTCTCATATTTGCTGTACTGAGGTCAGAAGCCAAGGCCATGCATTCTAGGTAGGTGTGGTATCGGCTAAAGGCCAGCACAGCTGCACACTTCTTTAAATCCAAGTAAGATTGGCTTCTATTTAAGTACATCAAGGCAGTGGGTTGCAGTAAAGCGGAAATGTGCTGTATTAGATTTCATTGCTGCCTAGAGATAATCTTTGCTTTGGGGTTGGTCAGAGGTGGTAGTCTTTTTTGTTTGTTTGCTTGTTTGTTTTTCTTTTCTTTTATTTTTCCAAGATGGTTTCTTTGTGTAACCATGGCTGTTCTGGAACTCACTCTGCAGACTAGGCTGGCCTCAAACTCAGATTCGCCTCCTGAGTTGTGGAATTAAAGGCTTTGGCCGCCACACCTGGCTTTTTCATTTATGCCAAAATTTGATCTGAAGCCACAAGGTGAATCAGTGGAGCTTAGGATCACCTGGAATAATTTGGCTCCAGGACTGAAAGGGTTTGTCAGACATTCCACAGATAGAGGAGTTCTAATGAGCCTTATGGAACACTTAACATTGGGAGCTCCCCACCCCCCACCTTGGGAATTTCAGTTGACAAAAGTGTTACTGTGTTGGCCCAGCTTTCAAGAAGGATTCTCCTACTTCAGCCACCAGAGTAGCTGAGTTTATAGAGGCATGTGTCACTGTGTTCTGTTACTACAGCTGTTTTAAAAAATACTTTGGCAATGTTTATCTAGGGCCATATAAGGTTTTTATACCATGAGACATTAATTTAAAACCTGTTAAAAAAAGACTCTGCTTGGGGCTGGAGAGATGGCTCAGTGGTTAAGAGCACCGTCTGCTCTTCCAGAGGACCCAGGTTCGATTCCCAGCACCCACATGGCAGCTAACAACTGTCAGTAGTTCCAGTTCCAGGCAAAACACCAAGGCAAATAAATAAATAAAGTTAAAAAAAAAAAAAAAAAGACTCTGCTTAAAGACCTGAAGGAGAATACTGGTCATGAGGAGGTTCACTCATTCAGTGAGTGTCAAATCACCTTCCAAGTATCAGGCTGTGTTCTAGACACCAGCAACTCTGTAATAAACAAAACAGAGCTCTCTGCCTTCCAGACAGTAAACCAAGTAAATGCTTGATGGGGACAAATGCTTTGAAGCAAAAATAAAGCTGGCATTTTCAAAAAGTTGCAATTTTGAATAGGGTGCTTAGTAAGTAGAGACTTCAATGAGAAGTAGGTGAAGATTCCTGGGTATGTGTTGTTGGGGTGTGGGGGTTATTTTGACAGTCGGACACACTGTGCTAGAAACTGCAGGCCGAGGGTAACTGCAAAGCTGTAAGTTATCAAAATCCAAAGGGAATACAAAACATAGTATTCTATCAACTCTTCAGTGCTTAATTGAAACAAAGTGTTAATTAAAACATGAGATTGAATGTGCCTTGCAGTGTAGTCCTGCTAATGTATGATGGACAAAGGGTGTGGTTTGGATGGTAAGGTTTTTGTTTCACTGTTAAAAGGTGTCATCCCCCCAACATATATTACAATCAAGAGACAGTGTTTTCATGTCTGCCTGAGTGTTACAAATAACAAGATTGATTGAGATGTTAGAGAAAGGCTTTGGAGATTGGCGAGACTTACTTTAGGCTTGAAAACTCAGAAGATCTAGCAGGAAATGGAGCCAATGTGCTGAACTCAAAACATCACAATTCAGTCATGTTGAGCTCAAGACATTCTGTTTACTCTTTCTGCAGAACAGCTGGTCTCATGGTAGTATTTCTCCTGCCAGTTGGATGGAGATTTTGATATGGAGCAGAATCTGGACATTTGGGGAAATGAATTGTTCTCAAGTGCTGTTGAATGAAAGCATCCTAGTGTTGAGCTTGTCTTTGAGAGTGCCTTTCCTTGGCAGCAGGAAACCTACATTGTTAATTTCTTGGGAATCTCCAGAACAGCAATGTATAATATAATAATGTTAAATATAAAAATATAATAATATTTTCATTAAAACATTTTGTTAAAAAGAAAAAAAACAAGAAAGAGAACAAAACAAACTTGTAGCAATCTGCCATTGCTTTGTCTTATACTATATATAACATCTAAAAAAACCTGGTGTATAGTTTTCTTAATAATGTTATTTGTAGGTTGAGTATAGATGTTTTTCCCAGGATACCCTGCAGTAAGACCTGTAATGGTCTGTTGTTCTGAAGGACTGTCTGTCTCTTCACTGGGTGATTGAAATTAAATTGGAGCCTCAAAGCAATAACAGCAAGCTGAGACTTTTTTCCAGTGTTGCCAAATTGCTCCCGTAGGGATTCTCACAGATTGGGACTGTAACACAGTGACTTCTCCACCTCAGTGGCTCCCCATCAATAACAGCTGAGATTCTGGGCACCTTTTTGCTTAAAGTGTTCTATAAACGGATTTCCTTGCTCCACATAGGGGCTGTTGCTGCATCCTCAAAAGACAGCAGCCTCTGCTGTGGAAGTGACAGATGCTTTACAGCTGAGAGCAGCGCTCTGCACACGGCTGATGTTTCTTTCCACATTAGTTCGCCTTCTAGCCATGAAGCTAAATAATAAAGGGGGAGGAAATAGACAGGAGGATGAGAATGTGGCCCAGTAGGAAAATTAAAACCATTCTCAATTGGCACTGAGAAGGACGAGTAAGCTTTAGCTCTCCACGTTACAATTTGGCTGAGGTATTAGAGTTAGTAGTGATGCAGAGAGATACTTTTGTCACCTATAAATAATTCCTGAGAGTCACTTCTGTAGAATGTTGGAATATAAGGTCCCAAGCATATAAAGAGGAGTATATTTTACTAGAACCAGATTTTAATTCTCCTAAGTGAACCTGTGTTAGAGAGGGAAAAATCAACTTTCTTTAGAAGTAAGAGCCTCATCGAGAATAGCTTGTCTCACTCTGTCAGAAGTTTGCCATCTTTTTTGGTCTGGATTCTGACGTCTGTGTTTACACACATGTACACATGGCTCTGCCTGTGACTGATAGGATTTGCATGTGTCTGAGAAAATCTGCAGCATGTAAGTTCGACACTTCTGTGTGTTAGGGTGGAAAGTCTTTGGACTCAGCAGGGTTCTCAGTCATTTCAGGTTTCTGAGTCTAAGTTGTCTTTAAAATGGTAGCTTAGTTAGATTCATATGAAGAAAAAATGCGAAATGTCAAGTTTAGTACTCAATTCACAGCAAAGGCATATATTAAATATTATGTAGACTGCTTTAAAAATAGTCTGTGCTTCTGAATTTAGTGACACCTCATGTGGAGAGTCTAGACTGCTCAGGGGAAACTGCTGGAGTTGTGAATCACTTTTTCAGAATCTAATTAACAGCCATCAGACCTCAGACAACACAGAGATACACTTCACATTTTTATAAGCTGTATTTATTTGTTTGATTTTTTTTTTTTTTTTTTGAGGCAGAATCTCTCTGTGTAGCCCTGGCTGTTTTGGGAACTCATTCTGTAGGCCAGGCTAACCTTGAACTCACAGAGATTCCTCTGTTTCTGCCTCCTGAGTGCTGGGATTAAAGGCTTGGGCCACCCCAGTCGATCTGTGTTTGTGTATTTTAACACTGTAGTATCAAATACAGGATTTCTGCCCTAAATTTAGTAAACTTTCATAGAGTGAAAGGCATATGTGTCTTGGTAGCAACTGATAAGATTAGCAGGGATGATGGCAGGAAATGGACTGCTGGGCTGAGCAGCAACAACTGCATCTGATCCACCTCCAATCCACATGTGAGAAATGGGGAGAAACCAAAGACATTTCTGAAATTTGAAAATGAATGACTGGGGGGCTGGAGAGATGGCTCAGCGGTTAAGAGCGCTGTCTGCTCTCCCAGAGGATCCGGGTTCGATTCCCAGCACCCACATGGTAGCTAACAACTGTCTGTAGTTCCAGTTCCAGGCAAACACCAAGGCAAATAAATAAATAAAGTTAAAAAAAAAAAAAAAGAAAAAGAAAATGAATGACTAAAAAGATAATGAAAATAGGGAGATAAGACTTGGGGGAGTCAGAGGCTGGAGAGATGGCTCAGATGTTAAGAGCACTGGCTGATCTTCCAGAGGTCTTGAGTTCAATTCCCAGTACCACATGGTGGCTCACAACCACCTTTAATGAGATCTGGTGCCCTCTTCTAGGTCTACAGGCAGAACACTGTATACATAATAAATAAATCTTTAAAAGAAAGAAAAAAAAAAAAGAATTGAGAGTAAGAGCCAGACCTGGTGGCACACACCTACCTATAATCCCAGCACTCAGGAGGCAGAGGCAGTTGAATCTTGAGTTCAAGGCTTGCTTGGTCTATAGAGTGAATTTCAAGCTAGCATAAGCTACATAGTGAGACCCTCTCTCAAAAAAATCCCAAAATCAAAACAAAAAAAACCCCCAATAACAAGAAACTGGGAGTCAGTAGGATAATTGATGTGTATGAAGGGGAGGAAAGAATATCTCAATCAGGGCAGCATTTAGAGTATTTAAGCACTTGAGTTAGAGAGACTAGCTGTTGAGAGAAAACTTGGTGAGCTATGGAACTAGTGTAGAGGCTGGAGCAGAAATGTTGGGTGAATTCAGAGAATTTAAGGATTAGGAAGGATGCCAGACTGCTGGTTTTCATGAGGAATTGTCAGAGCTAAGAAGGGCCTCTCTGTTTATAATAGAGCATGAGGATTTCTCTGTATACCATTGGCTGTCCAGGCTGGCCCCAGACTCAGATCCTCCTGCCTCTGCCTCCCTAATGCTGGAATTAAAGGCTTGTACCACCACTACTCTGATTTGCATTAGGGTTTTAAGTCACTGCTCCTAGTACATATCAGGGAGACCAGCCTGAGACTGTACACCCACTGTCATGTCTCATAGAATCTGTGCTTTTGCAATCAGGCTTGTTTTCAAAAGACTCCCTTTTTCTTCAGCTGGGCAGAGTGGCTTATGCCTTATAATATCACTGCTTGGGAGGCTGCAGTAGGATTGCTGTGAGTTCAGAGCCAGTGTGGGCAGTCTCAGAGCCCTCAAAACAGAACACCCAAACCATAGCCAACCAGCTTTTTAACCCTTACTACTCTTTGGAGTATACACAGAAACCAGAGTAATTATGAACTAAAGAAACGTGAGAAGATGTGATGATTTTCTTTTATTTCTGCTACTGTAACGAAGTACCTTAAATTGGGTAGTTTATGAGGAATAGGTATTTATTTTATGAGTGTGCATGCACGGACCAGGTCAACCTCTAGAGCTGTCCACCTTGGATGTTTGTATTCCAGGCTGGTCTTAACTTAAGTTATGACTGCCTCTGCTTTTACATCCCTAGTGCTGGACAGAATGATTGAAGGAAAAGTATGCATCATAATGCCTGGCCCAGGGCCTTGGTTTTTGGATGAGGTCTCACTGAGAGCTGGGGTAAGCTCTGAGGGACCTTCTGTTGCTTCCCTACTGCTAAGACTAAATGCACATCACCTGCTCAGCTCAGAATTTCCCTTTTTACATTCTGTGTGTGTGTGTGTGTGTCTCTTGGGGGTGTGGGGGGAGGTGAGATTGCCTCTGTGCCATGGCATGCATGTGTCCAACTTCTCTTAGTTGTCTGTGGGATTGAAGTGGGGTTGGTAAGCTTGTACAGAAGGGTCCTCGTCCTCTGAGCCTCCTTGGTGGCCTGTACATATGGTGCCTCATTCTTACATGGTGCTGGGACCAGACTCGGGTCCTCGTGCTTGTTCATTTATGGATGGAGATGTCTTTTAACCCACCAACAGTCTTTTATTGCTTGGGTTTGGAAAGTGCCCTGAGAGTGTTTGATAAGGATTTCCTTGGTTTCCTTGGTGATTGATGCCTTTTTGTGACTTTGTGGCAGAAGAGCAGTCGGGCTACCTACTTCCTCCAGACCCTCTTGCAAGGGCACACTAGTCCCTTAACATTTCTAGTACTGCTGCATAGGGAACTCAGTTTCAGCATTCATTTTGGAGGGACATAAAGTCAGGTCTTGCTGTCATTGAAGACGACATTCTTGGTGGTTATGTTTTGAGACAAGGCCTTGCCATGCAGCCTCCTGGCCTGGAGCTTGTGGCCATCTTGCCTTTATCTGTAGTGCTGAACTTGCAGCACAAAGCACCATGCCTGCTTAAAAATGTGGGTTTTGCCTGGTGTAGTGGTGCACACCTTTAGTTCCAGGTCTCAAAAACAAGAATCATTTTCAGTATCATTGTTGCTACAGAAGAGACGCTTCTGAACCCCTTAGCAGACTTTTTCATGTTCTGAATTGCAGGATATTCTTATGATGTTGAGATAGGAGAGATCAATAGCCTGTGTTACAGCTGCTGACTGGTGGCCTCTGTTTTTACTGGGAGCCAGGAGGAGTCATCGTTTGAATCGATCCTGAATGTTCTTCCCTGCTTTTTTTTTTTTTTTTTTTTTTTTTAAAAACTTTATTTATTTGCCTTGGTGCTTGCCTGGAACTGGAACTACAGACAGCTGTGAGCTGCCATGTGGGTGCTGGGAATCGAACCCGGGTCCTCTGGAAGAGCAGAGGGTGCTCTTAACCGCTGAGCCATCTCTCCAGCCCCAGTTCTTCCCTGCTTTTGTTCTGCAGTGCCTGTGTGTGGACCTCTCTGTGACTTCCATATGCCTTCCTGCTGGTCGTAATGCCACTCTTACTTTGTTCTACTTTGGGGGAAGATGATTGTAATAAGTCAGTTAGTCTGGTTGCTTAGCAGCTTGCCACAGTTAGCTGCTTGGAACCAGATACATTGCCATTTGAAGAGGATGGTTCAGCCCTGTTCAGGTTACACAGCAGACAGATTTGGAACTGATGGGATTTTAAAAATTTTATTGCTATTATAGCAGTTGTTTCATGACTACAAATGAATATTTCTGTACTACTTAATAGAAAATATATTCTCTCTCTCTCTCTCTCTCTCTCTCTCTCTCTCTAAATGAGTGTTCAGTCTGCATGTATGCCTGCAGGCCAGAAGAAGGCATCAGCTCTCATTACACATGGTTGTGAGTCATCATGTGATTGCTGGGAATTGAACTCAAGACTTGGGAAGAGCAGCCAGTGCTCTTAACCTCTGAGCCATCTCTCTAGCCCATAGAAAATATTGTTGTTTTTGTGAGTTTTTTCCTCTTTTTCATTTCTTACTGTTATAGCTTATAGTACAATCTTACAAATATTTGCAAAATCACTAAAAATTTAAAATAGAGTTCTGAAGTTTTTATTTAGCTACATAGAGCAACTACATCAGGACAGCATCAGAGTGAGAGGAACATGAGAATTCTCTAATGTGTTTCTAAGAATATTTTATTTCCAAGTGAAATTTGACTATTTTCTTCCCTTATTGTCGGTCACATTTAGTAAATGTCTTTCCTGACGACTAGATGAAGAACTTACTTTCTTATCTATTCCTTGTTGAAGTCTATTTGGCACAGAGCTGTCTGGAAGGCTGGGCTGAGTTTCTAATGTGATGTGAGCAGGTCTTTGGGAAGAAACATAAAGCCTGAAATTCCCTACACACAGCACACTAACAAATGGTGTTTCCTTTGCCCTTGTCACTGTGAAGGTGGTGCATTGTCTCTTTGACGCCAGAGTGTTCGAACATAATCTTCGCCTGTACTTAGTATAAATTTATTAGACACAGGCCTTGCATGCATTCCAGCAGAGAAACCCACATGACAGAAATAATTCTTGTGCTGCTGAGCTGGCCATTTCCCCACTTAATCACTGTGTGATGTCACCTGTGCATTGGTGGGAATGTGCTGACCATCCTGCCTTTTGAGAGACAGTTGTGACCGGATATCAGCTAAAGTGAGATCAAAAATAAACATTGCAAGTTACATAAAAGGTTTTCAAAGTCTGAAAGATTAAAGTAGCAAAAAATGTTTAAATTAGATTTGAAGAAGCACATTTTGTTGATGGTGGTCGTATTTATAGTTCACTGACATGTCATTCCTACTGAAGGCAGTTAGCACCAGCATCATTGTAAGGAATGGGGACTGGCATACAAGTAAACAGAAGGTCTATGCTGTTAGTGGCTTCCAATTGTTTTCTGGTTCATAAATGAGTATTAAACATTGCCGATTTGGTCTGGCACATGCTTGTAATCCCAGCATTTGGAATGCTGAGGCAAGAGGATTGTGAGATCAGGGCAGTCTGAACAACTCGTAAAACCTCCCCTCAAAAGTAAACAGTCAGCCCGGATGGGGTATGTCATTAGTCCCAGCACAGGTGAAAGAGAGAGAAGCAAATAGGAAATAAAACAAACCCACTAACTTTTAAAATGTAGATTAGGGACACAAAATTGTTGGTTTAAGATTCTTGAAATGGAGCCAGGTGGTGGTAGCTCAGGCCTTTAATCCCAGCACTTGGGAGGCAGAAATAAGCAGATCTCTGAGTTCAGGCCAGCCTGGTTTACAGAGTTAGTTCTAAGACAGCCAGGGCTGTTACAAAAAGAAACCCTGTCTCAAACAACGACAACAAAAACAACAAACCCCAAACAGAATAAGATTCTTGAAATGGTGGTTGGAGAGTCCAGGTGTTGGTCACTGGTGGATTTACTAAATTATTACTGCATCTTTTGTGAGGAGGAGAAAGCAGCTTCCCTAGTGTACATTTGATTTCTTGGCAGAAGATGGATGCTACAATGGTGAATTTGTGGACTGTGTTTGAGCAGCTTGTGCGCCGGCTGGAGATCATCAATGAAGGGAATGAAAGCAGTAAGTCACTCTGAGCTGGTCTGCTGAGGGAGGAGGGAGGGAGGACGGGAGGGAGGATGGGAGGTGGGAGGGAGGATGGTGAAATAAAAAGGAGACCCATCAGATTTCAGCTTTTAATGTTTTATAATGCTGAAATATATTGAAACCTGAAAGTTGGTGTTCTTTCAGGTTCCCTAAAACGTCAGTGATGGCTACCACTGGCCAAAGTGTACTGAGCACTTATTTCAGAGGACCATTAAAATTTTATATTACTTTTTTTTTTTTTTTTTTAAAGATTTTCTTTCTTTCTTTATTTTATATTCAAAATGTGTTTATTGGGATGGTTCCCACTCATCTTGAATCAGGTGCTTCTCAGTGCTGATTCCTCCTGAAGAAGCACCCTTCTGTCAGCCTTGCTTTCCCGCCTGTAGGCTGACAGAGGACAGTGGAGCAGCCAACACACAAGACTACCGTTTGTGCATGGCTAAAGACCGTGGTGATTTTGTAGCATCCTGGGCATTTCACATCCATAAAGTAGGAATTGGGGCTCTGAACCAGGTGCTTTTTCTTGTGTTTCCTCTTTTCCTCTTCTGGAGAGGGATAAAGGAGATCCTTTGCGAGAGGCATGTTCTCGTAGGGAGGCCGTCACGCCGGAAAGGCTTATTTATTTATTTATTATGTATAGTATTCTGTCTGCATGTATGCCTGCATGCCAAAAGAGGGCATTAGATCTCATTATAGATGGTTGTGAGCGGCTATGTGATTGCTGAGAATTGAACTCAAGACCTCTCTGGAAGAGCAGCCAGTGCTTTTAACCGCTGAGCCATCTCCAGCCCCTTATATTACTCTATAAAAAAAAAAAAAAAAAGAGGGCTGAAGTTCAATTCCCAGCAACCACATGGTGGCTCACAACTATCTATGATGACATCTGGTGCCCTCTTCGGTATACTGTATACATAATAAATAAATAAATCTTAAAAAAAAAAAAAAGAGAGAGAGAGAGAGGGACTGAAGAGATGGCTCAGCGGTTAAGAGCACTGACTGTTCTTCCGGAGGACCTGAGTTCCATTCCCAGCATCCACATGGCAACTAACAACTATCTGTAATTCCAAGATCTGACATTCTTACACAATTATATATACAGGCAAAACACCAGTTCACATAAAATTAAAAAAAATTAAAAAAAATAAAAAAGAATTCTGTATGTGGATGCCCATGGAAGCCTCTGGAGCTGCAGTTCCTGGTGGCTGTAAGTTGTCTGACTTGGTGCTGGAAACCAGCTCAGGCCTTCTTTACTATCGTGCTTTAAGTGACCTTTACCTTGCTTGCTTACCAAGGGTCTCTTTCTGTAGAATAGTTGCTATTAATTATCAACTTCTTCTTTAATCTATGAGCTGGGAAAATCTGGATTTCCAAGCATGTTACTTTTTTGTTTTCCTTTTTTAAAAGGGTGGGTTAGGGTTAGGGTTAGCCCAGACAATTGAAGTCACAGCAGTCCTCCTGCCTCAGATTCCTGACTACAAGCACAAAGCTACCTTATGTAACTCTGTTCTTTATGCTCTCAGACAAGTTGACCTCCAGTTCACTAAGTAGCTCAGGCTTGTCTAAACTTCTGTTCTTGCTGCCTCAGCCTCTCAAGTTCTGGTGGTCTTAGAACTCACTATGTAGACCAAGCTGGCCTGGGACTTACAGAGATCTGTCTGCTTCTATGTTTAGTTCCCAAGTGCTGGAAATAAAGGGGTGTATCACCATACCTACCTGGCTTTAAATTTTTTATTTTATTTTTAAATTATTATTATGCATTTGTGTTTTGCCTGCATATATGTCATTGTGAGGGTGTTAGATTCCCTGCGACTGGAACTATAGACAGTTGTGAGCTGCCATGTATGTGCTGGGTATTGAACCCAAGTCCTCTGGAAGATCTGCCAATGCTCTTAACTGCTGAGTCAACCTCTTCAGCTCTAATATTTGATTCTTGACATTTTTTTTGCTTAAGATAACGTTCATACTATCCTACTTTGCTAAAGTTAGTCTGTTACTAACATAAATTCCCTTATAACTCAATGTCTTTCTTTCTCCCTGTCCCTGGCTCCCAGACAGGTTTTCTCTGTGTAGCCCTGGCCATCCTGGAAATCACTCTGTGGACCAGGCTGGCCTGGCGCTCAAAAGTCCACTGGTCCCTGCCTCTCGAATGCTGGGATTAAAGCAGTGTACCACCACACTTGCTGACTGGGTTTCTTTGGAATGAATGGGTATAGTAAGTTGGAAGTTTAGTCAGATTATAATTGCTTGTATATTTCTATACATGGTTTTAGTTTGTGTAGGAAAATGCGCTCACTACCTAAAAATCTATTGGTTTTATGTGAATGTGGCTTAGTTCCATCTGTTAACAGGGTTTGACCAGCAATACATGCACCTTAGATGTTGGTGGAGAATGATTGGAGATAGGTTGAGGTTAGCTCAGGAATTGAAGGCACTTGTGCACATCAGCAAGGGATGAAAATTAATGCTGCTGGGGTAGCTTCATGCTGCTTGGGAGTGATTCTGTATCTTTGTAGATGTGTGAACAGAGTCCCCTTTCTGCATCCAGTGACTTCACAAGAGCTAGTGTGATCATTTCTGCTTTTACACTGGAATATTTACTTCCCCTCAGGGCATTGTTAAACAGCAAAAGCAATTGGCTCTTTACTTTTTGATCAATATTTGTGTAATTATCACTGAATGGAATTACAGGCCTTAGATATCTATAATATTAATCTACATCTACTAGAGCATATTATAGCAGTTATACTTGGATTTGCTGTTTAACTCTGGTTCAGCAAAGTGTAACTGTAAAGGAGGCTGATTTTTGTTTTATGTGACTGTCCTGGTGTGTAACAGCTGCCTCACAGGTATCCCTCTTTGATTGCCTTCTGTCCAGGAGCTTTTTTTTTTTTCTTTTTGGTGACATCTGGAGCCAGGTGACTGACTAATGAGTTACATATTCCATAGCAAATGCCCTGGTTAAGCCAAAAGTGTGTAGCCTGTTGGATCAGGAATTGCTCCCCACTAAGCTCTCGTCCAAAGTGACAAAACAGGATTTGTTCCTGGCTATTTTCAGCTGTTTGACTGCAGTCTAACAAGACTGTATTTGGGATGAAGCTAACTATAGGCCTGTTTATTTGAGCAGCTGTATTTTTGTTATTTGGATTATTGAAGTTTTTACTCAACCTGTCCTCAGTTGAATTCATCCAGGTTGTGAAGGACTTTGAGGATTTCCGGAAGAAGTGTCAAAGAACCAACCAGGAGCTGGAGAAATTCAAAGATCTGTTGTTGAAAGCTGAGACTGGGCGTAGCGCTCTGGACGTTAAGCTGAAGCATGCTCGAAATCAAGTAGGCGTCGAGATCAAACGGAGACAGCGGGCTGAAGCTGAGTGTGCAAAGCTGGTATGCGGTGATGGGTTGGGAGATGCTGTGTAATAAGGCTTCTGCTTACCACATACACCTAGTTTCCCTCTGCATAAACAGCCAAAAATCCTTTGACATCTTTTCTGTGATTAGACATGAAACTGCAGCCTATGACCTCTGATTTCTTAGTTTGAAATTAGTACTTATTTTCTCCTGTAGACTTGAAACTGTCTTTCACTAGACAGATTTCAAATGAGTGTTAAAACACAATGGCCAAGACTGTATAGTGCAGGTGGTAGAATGCTTGCCTGGCATGCACCAGGTTCTGGGATCCAGCACTCCATTTTTAGTTATTTATTTTTTTAGAATTAAGTGAAATTCTAGAGTACTTATCTCTCACAATCTATTTACTGTTCTTCAGGTAGGAGATAATCTTTTGAGACAGGGTTCTACTGTATACTTCCTGATTGCCTGAAATTCAGGGCTAATCCTCCTGCCCCTCCTCCCTGAATACTGGGTTTAGAGGTGTATGCTACCATGACCAGCTATACTATTTATTATAAATGCCAGGAATATTGTTTTTCTCCTATGAATTGGTGGTACTGGCCCGCTGTCATCAGTACAGGCAATTTTGATGCTTCATCGCTGCTGTCTAACTCAGGGTAAAGGGCGTATTTAGTGAATTGAACGATGTGACTGGCATATAGTGTTGTTATTTTGTGACAGGACGGGTCTTTATGCAAAGGAGAGCTTTACTTGAGGGGACTGATCCATCTTAACTCGGTGTTAGATGCCTCAGTAAGCCCAAATTGTCTTCATTATAGCTTTGTATCTATTTTAATGTATTTTGTTCTGTCATTTAGAGAAATGGGACTGCTTTGACGCATAAGAGAAGCCAATAATTGTTCTGATAAAAAACAACACTTGAAGTATTTTTGCTATGTGAAATCTATTTTGGAATTCTCATTCTATATCACTCTCCATGGATTAGCAGTTTGATATTGAAGAGACTCCCTATTTTATATGGAGTTGATTTTACTCATCAAAAACTAGCCACAGCTTGAGCTTGATGTGAATTAATATTCTGTTGTTGTAATGCCTTCCTGAAGGTCCATTTGCATAATGTTGTGTTTTAACATCTTCTGTCTATCCTATAAATTTGAGGTGAAGCTCCCTTCACTAGCTAGTTACCGTGTTTTACTCTGCTTTGGTCTGTAGGAACAACAGATTCAGCTGATTCGCGATATACTCATGTGTGACACATCTGGCAGCATTCAGCTAAGCGAGGAACAAAAATCAGCTCTAGCTTTTCTCAACCGAGGCCAAGCATCCAGTGACAACCCTGGGAACAATAGGTGGGGAACCACATCTGTTGTCATCTGATCATAAGCAGCACAGCTGTCAGAATGCCACTGTCTGACCTCTTAAATGTACTGATTCTGGGTGGGGGTGAGCAGAGCAGAGGAGCCTTCAGGGTGGGGCAGTGGGAAGGAGGGGCAGAGCCCTCCCTTTGCTTTCATCATTTTCTTAAGCTTTCCTTGGGATATTGTGTCGCCATGGGTGCGATTTTGATGTTGGTGTTAAATTACACATCAATAACTAATCCTGTATATTGCAAAGAAGCCAGAGGTGAAAGTAGCAGTTCAGCAGTGCTCAGAGTGTTTATTCTCCGAGAGATCTGCGACTACCGGGAGCTAAGACCACAGTCATTTGGTTCTATAGTATCGCTAAAATAGTCTCATCCAGCCTTTGAATGTAATACTCCCAGGACAATAAGTAGGAAAAGATTTACATCTTAGACTGATTGGTCCATGGGGAATCTTGTTTAGTTTGGTGAAATAGGGTCTTAGGATTTAGCCCTGGCTGTCCTGAATTTATTGTTGATATCAGACTGCCCTTGAATTCATAGAGGTCTACTTTTCTCTTCTTCCTGAATGCTGGGTTTAAAGGTGTGATGCCACCATGCCCAGCTCATGCGAGATCTTTATAACTAAGATGTGTGAACTTAATTTTTTTTTAATATTTATTTTTATATGAATTGGTGTTTTGCCTGCATGTATAACTGTGTAAAGGTGTCAGATCTTGGAATTACAGACAGTTGTTAGCTGCCATGTGGATGCTGGGAATTGAACTCAGGTCCTCCAGAAGAGCATCTTAACTGCTGAACCATCTCTCCAGCCCATTTTTTTTTTTTTTTTTTTTTTAATGATTAAAAAAATTGGGACTGGAGAGATAGCTCAGGAATTAAGCGCACTGATTGTTCTTCCAGAGGTCCTGAGTTCGATTCTCAGCAACCACATGGTGACTCACAACCATCTATGATGACATCTGGTGCCATCTTCTGTATAATAAATAAATCTTTAAAAAAAAAAAAAGATTAAAACAATTATAAGTGTGCGTGACCGTAAGCTATGTGTGCAGGAGTGCCCATGAAACCAAAAGGGGACAGTGGATTCCCTGGAATGGGAGCCATACAAGACAGTAAGCTGCCTGATGTAGATAGCATGAGCTCTTCATCACTGAGCTGTCTCTCACTGCGTACCACTCCTGTTTTTTGAGGCTGAGCCTGTGCCTCTCAGGTACTATGGTTATCTTCATGAACCACTATTCAGTTTTGGCTTAATGTCTTCAAAAGTCAGGCTGCGGCTGGGGCTGTAGCTCAGATAGTGGAGTATGTGCCAAGTGTGGTTTAGTTTCCAGATCTTTTTGGACTAGGCATGGGGGTACACATTTGTAATCCTAGTGTTTGGGATGTAGGGGCAGAGAGTTTCCAGTTATATAGGAAGTTTATGGGCATCTTGGGGTGGAGGCCTCATCTAGACAAAAATATCACACCATAAGCCTAGTGCTGGGTAATATTCATTGGTAGGAAGCATCAGACTCCACTGACATTAAATGGAACCTTTTCTTGTAGTACACACTCAGCAAGAAAAGCCTTCATAGCCCTGGCTGTAATGCTCAGTTGCTGCTGAAGCCACTGTGCCGTTCTGCACTCACAGTTCTCCATGAAACCATAGAGAGCAGCTCATTGCAGCCAGGGCTTCAGCTCTTGCTTGTCTGTGAACTTGCTCATATTACCTGACCAGTGGGACTTTTCAGGGTACTGCTGGCTTTTAGTGTTTTATGGTGTTCTGTGTCTAACACTTTGTTATTGTTTTTAATCCAGACTGTCAACCATTGATGAATCTGGTTCCATTTTATCAGATATCAGCTTTGACAAGACTGATGAATCACTGGTAATAAACATTTGATCTCTGGAGTTATCTACTTTTGTTAACTTGCCCTGTAGGAACATCCTTGCTTTTGTCCTTGGCCATCCTTTATGACTTTTTCATGGTTGATCTGTTACAGATTCTGAGCTAGCAATTTAAAATATAAATCCACACAAGCTATGAGACACTGACTTAAATATTTATTTTCTGGAAATAAGAGTGTAAAATTCGGGATTTGCTGTGAGGTTAGTTTATCTCTAGGGGTTCTGGGAGGGACCTGTAGTAGCTAATTATGTTTTAATTTGTTAAAGCCCTAGCTGGGGTGAAAATGAGCAGGATTGACCAGGCGAGTGTTTTAATTTTTAAGGTAGGCTCTTATGCAGTTGTAGCTGTTCCCGAGCTTGCTGTGTAGACCCAGGTAAGATTTATTTGCTACAGTTGAAGTGAATAGACCTGTACTTTATTTTCAAGTTAGTTTGGTTTTTGAGGGAAGCTTAGCCATCCTTCATATCTATTAGAAGGGAACTAAAGTCTTTGGATTTGAGCCAGAAGGATGGAATTTAAATTTCTGTGCAGCATGTTGTCTTTTGATTAAGCAATGGCTGTTATATTTGAACTTGTTACCTTGCTTTTGTCGATAGCAGAACTAGTAAATTTCTGTATAAGAACGAATGTTTCCTTAGTGATCAGGAGACTGGCAGTCTATTATTTCTGTGGGAGGCTGAAACCTAGCAGACAGCTGAAGCACAGGACTTTGTTAGTGTTTGGTTTTTGATAGCAAGACAAGCAGCAAGTACTTACTCCATTCCTAGGAGTGTTGTTGCTCATCGTCAGCATCTAACCAGAGAAGCAAATGTCCACTTTAAGCATGTAAATATTGAGAAGCCGCCTTTTGAAATAAAGAATTACGTAGAGTAGGTCTGAGGCATATAATCATACATATCAGGTGAGTTTCGAGGAAAACCTCTACTGTGATAGCTGTTATAATTGAAGCTGATCAACTGGTAGCTAAATTCTTGGACTGTGAACTGGTGAGGTTCAGTTCATCTGCACTACTGTTTGTTTTTGTGCTGTTCCTGGGTACTGTGTTTCTAGGGGTAACCAGGAGTAAGGGAAGCATGGGCAGATACTGTAATGAATGCCCATGGTTATAGTCATGGAAGTGAAACCAGCCTGTTGTAAAAAGCATAGAATTCAAAAGTAAACTGCCTTTTCAGATCAAGAGAAAGATTGAGGGTTAAAAAACATAAACTAAATTCCTAAGTGGGTCTGTTGCATGGAATCTTCAATTAGACAGTAGCAGTCACTTAGGGCAAGAGTCACATCTAACATGATCAGTACAGTGTCTTTTATTTTTCTAAGTTCTAAAACTAATTAGAAAAATAATCAGGAATAAAGGACCAGGCACCTGAAATAATCACGACAGGGGTTGATTCTCTAACCTTTTCTTGTCTCTGTGGCATTGGTTCCTGATTCTATTACTGTTGCTTCAATATTTGAAGGAAGCCTGCTAACTGGAGCTTTGGAGCAAACTCCAGAGACTGTTGTAATTTCTCCTTCCTGAGGTTTTAAGTTAGATATTCTAACTTGTTTGCTGTAAATTCATTTGCACAAGATTTATGAGTGCCCTAAACAAAAAGATTAACAAGGTCTAATTGTCAACAGGACTGGGATTCTTCTGTGGTGAAGAATTTCAAAATGAAGAAACGAGAAAAGAGAGTATGTATATGTTCTCCTTCCCCTCCCCAGATGGGGCTTACACCCGTGATCGTGCACACTAGACAAGTGCCCTCTGGTCACCTTTTGACACTAAATCCCCAGGATGTCCTTAGTTGTGTAAGAAATCCTTAAATTTGTGATCTTCCGGCGTTAGCCTTCCAAGTGGTTGAGATTATAAACTTATGAAGCCATTAAGCTCAGATGTTTCATAGTATGTATTCTTCTCTAATCATGCTCCACAATTGTGAGCCTGACACTAAGGAGGTTGAGTTGGGAAGATCATGAATTTGAGACCAGGTTGAACTACATTGTGATATCCTATTTAAAACAAACAAACAAACAAGCAAAACGGAAGCAGGGCTGCAGAGAAGAGGACCTGGATGTGTCCCAGGTAGTGACTCACAAGTGTGTGTCACTCCAGTTTCAGGGGATCCAATGCCTTTTTTTGTTTTGTTTTATGAGACAGGGTTTCTCTGTGTAGCCCTAGCCCTGGAACTTTCTTTGTAGACCAGACTGGCCTTGAACTCATAGACTCAGCCTCCTCCTAAGTGCTGGAATTAAAGGTGTGCACCAGCACTGCCCAGCCAGCCAATGCCTCCCTATAGTCTCCTTGAACATCAGTCATACATGTGATATTCACATGTATGCAGGCCACTCATATGCATGATATAAAAATAAATATTAGTAGTAAAAAAAGCCAAACAAACAAAATTCCATTAGCAATAATTGGTTTTTTTTTTTTTTTGAAAAATTTGGATATAAAACTATATTTTTGACATATCTCTAGACATTGTTAAACAAAATATAGGTCCACTGTGGTGGCTCTCACTTTTAATCTTAGCACTTGGGAAGCAGGGGCAGATGAATCTCTGAAATGGAGCCCAGCCTGATGTGCAGATCGAGTTCCAGGACAGCCAGTGCTGCACAGAGAGACCCTGTCTCAAAACAAACAACAAAATTCAAGTGGATTACTGCTACCAGGGCAATACTTTTTAATTAAAAAGAATTATTTATTACTATTTGTGTGTGCTCATGCGCATCTGGGAATTGAGTTGATATTATGAGGCTGGCCCAGTCGGCACCTTCACCCACTGAGCCTTCTCCCCAGTCCTGCAGGGGCCATCGTGATAACAACGTAGTGGGTGACTCGGGCAAGATGGTACTCTACTTCACGGGTCTGGGCTACACTCCATATAGTAGGAAAGAATATATTTGAGTTGGTTTTGAGTTGTCATGTGAATTTTTCTGTAGGACTTTTGTGCTCTAATACAAGCTTCAGATGCAGTGTGTGTATAATGGGATATGGAGATCTATCTGGGCTGACGTGCTTAGGGTATTTGATGTGTTTCCAGAGACTTTGTGTTTTTAGATAGGATTATGGTTCTTCTTTTCTGATGCTGTCTCCAAAGCTTGTTTCTTTTTTATCGCACTGAAAGCATTTTTGTGTTTGTTTAACAAACAGGCCATGAAAAGAGCACATTGTTATATTGTAGCCCTGGTTCTTAGGAATTGCATGTAGTTGCTGATAGGATTATTGTGTTCTCTGGGCTTCAGTTCTACTTGACACTAAAAAGTTTTGATCGTTACTCCCTTTCTAGCGCTCCAGCAGCCGACAGTTCATCGATGGCCCTCCTGGGCCTGTGAAGAAAACCTGTTCCATTGGCTCTACAGTAGACCAGGTAAGAGGAGTCAGAGCCAGAGAACTGGGGTCCTAAATGCCAGGGCTTAGTGACTCTGCACAGTAAAGTGGCCGTCAGAATTACTACAGCGTTATTTTGAGAGAAGTTTGGGTGTTTCTCTATGTAGTAAGATCCTCTATTGTTCATGTCAGTGGGCTTTGATTAAGAACTATCAGTGCCTTGCGCCTTAAATCTTAGCACTCTGGAGGCACAGACGGGTAAATCTCTGAATATGGGCCAGCCTGGCCTAACACAGTTCCAGGACAGCCAGAGCTACATAGAGAGATCCTATTATCCTATTTTAAGACAAACAAGAAAAAAAAAAAAATTAGAGCTGGCAGCTATAGCTTTGATTATATTTTGCTATATATATTCCCTGCAGTGCATGAGATTTTGACTTAAGGGCTTAGAATTCAGGATTTGGGGATTTTTAGTTACTGGAAAATACCTGTATAGAAACAAAGTTAGTCTGTTTATCTTTCTTTCATTACGGCCTCTTTTTCAGGCAAATGAATCAATAGTTGCAAAAACTACAGTGACTGTTCCGAGTGATGGCGGACCCATCGAAGCTGTGTCTACTATTGAGACTTTGCCATCATGGAACAGGAGTCGGGGAAAATCAGGTCTGATGGATTTATGGCTAAATTTCATTGTCTCCACAAAGCTGGCTGTGGAGGCATGCAGCTATAATCTGATCACTTGGAAGCAGAGGCAGCTAGACTGGATTTGGAGGGCAGCCTAGTTTTCACAGTGAATTCAAAGGTCAGTCCATGGGTACATGAGGAGACCACACACACAGAGGCCTGGCGAGATGGCTTCACACCAGCTGGTCTTGCAGAGGATGCAGGTTGGTTCCTAGCACCCAAGTTGGGGCTCACAACCATTGGTAACTCCAGTCCAGACCTAGGGAGTCTGACAGCCCTTTCTGGCCTCCTTGTCACTCTATGAATGTGGTGCACAGACTCATACACATAATTAGTCAAATCTCAAAAGAAAAAAATTTAGAAAGAAGGAAAGAAAGGAAGAAAGAAAAGCCAGGTGTGGTGTTTCATGTCTAAAAGTAAACCGCCCAGTTCTGAGACAAGATCGCATATGTGGCCGCCTTGGCTACCAAAACCAAATGTAAATGAACGAAACATTGGTTGAAATTGGGAGTGGGTTCCTTAGAAGCCTTGAGACAAGGCTGAGCCTTGTGGGGAGATTCCTACTGCCTGCTGCTTCCCTGGTGTATTTGTGCTGTCCTTTACTTCTGGGTGACAGTCAGTCTGGCTGTACCACTAGTGGAGAATTGGAGCTTTTCTAGGAAACTGTATGTGTTCACTACTAATAGTTATATTAAAAGCGAAGTTAAAACGAGAAAAGAAAATTAAAATGGGATTAAAATTCAGAAGGATGAACATTTTTAAGACAAAAGTTTAAATTTTTGTTTTCTAGGTCCTTTACAACCTGTGAACAGTGACTCGGCTCTGAACAGCAGGCCACTGGAGCCAAGAACTGAGACAGACAATTTGGGAACACCTCATAATAATGGAGGCACGCGTCTCCATGACTTTGTCTCAAAGACGGTAAATCTGGGATGGCTTCATTTTCTTTGTTTTTGGAAATAGGCTCATTCTTTGTAGCACAGATTGCAGGTTAGCCTCTAGCTCCACCGTTCCTCCTGCTTTAGCCTCCTAAGTGCTGTTTACAGCACCTCATCACCACTCCTGTTTATCTTTGTATTGGAAGGAGCAGGGTGCATTGTTTTTTTCTTGAGTTTGTTTGTGTGTGTGTTTATTTTCAAGACAAGGTTTCTCTGTATAACTGGATGTAGCTTTGTAGCCTGGGCTGGCCTCAAATTCACAGAGGTCTGCCTGTCTCTGCCTCATAAGTGCTGGGATTAAAGGAATGTGCCACCATCACCTGGCTAAATATACTAAGTTTTATTAAGAGAAATTATTTATTTTCTGTGTGCATTGCAGGAGGTGAGGACGTGTATATGCCATGATTGGTTTTCTTCTATTACATGAGTCTTGGGGATTAACTGAGGCCATCAGGCATGGCAGGTGCCTTTACACTGAGCCATCTTGCTGGCCTCCAGTCAGTATACAGGTTTTCTTTTCTTTTTTTTTTTTTTTTTTTAAGATAGGGTTTATCCGTATATCTGTGTAACTCTGGCTGTCCTAGGACTGACTAGCTCTGTAGACCAGGCTGGCCTCAAACTCACAGGGACCCCCCTGCAGTGCTGGGATTAAAGGTATGCACCACCGCCACTACTTGACTAGTAAACAGATTTTTTAAGAATACTTTTCACTGAATTTCCCACACACATAGCTCATTTAACAAACATCCTGATCAAGACATTACATATTTTTATTTTCATAAAATTACCTTGTATGATATTGGTGACCTTAAAGTGGGGTATCAGCTCATTTGGAGCTAGAATTACAGGCAGTTGTGAACTACTCAATGTGGGTGCTGGGAATCAAACTTGTGTCCTTTGCAAGAACAGTAAATGCCCTCAGTCACTGGGTTCTCTCCAGCTCCACTGGCAACTTGTATGCTGGAATTACAGGTGTGAGCCACTGCTCCCTGACTTCATCCATTTAAATCCAGTGATATTTAGTAGATTCATAGAATTGGTTATCTGTCACCACTGTCAATTTTAGAACATTTTCACCACCCAAAAATGAAATCCTATACCTAACAGAGTTTTCCCTACCATGCTGTGCTACATCAGCATCCAGTAGCTGTAGGCTACCACCATTCACATCACGAGTGCCTGTGGATTTGTTTATTTTAAGATGTTTCACGTACATATGGTATGTGGGCCTTTGTGTCTGGCTTTATTCATCTATGCTGTAGTCTGTGCACTTCATCTCTTTTTATTTGCTGAATGCTGTTCCACTACCTGAAAAGCATATGCCACATATTTGTTCCTCTATCAGTGGGTATTCCTTTATCATTTAGGGCTTCACATTTTCAACCAACTAGAAAGAATGCTACATATGTGTATGTGTTTATTTGGACCATGTTTATTTTTCTCAGATATGCATACCTAGAAATGGAATTGCTGGGTCATACAGTAGCTGCTTAATTTTCTGAGGATCTTTCAGACTTTTCCTTTATGTGTATTTTACATTTCTATTGTATTGTCTTCCTGTCAGTGATACTATAAGAGTTCCAGTTTCTCTGTTATGTCCACAGTTGTTATTAGCTGCCTTTTTAACAGTATGACATTCTTTATTCTTTCAGAATTTTAGACATGCAAGTAAGGTGTTTTGATTATATTCAACCTCTCTACCACCTCTTGAAACTCCCTCAACATGCCCCACTCTCAATTTCATGTTCTCTTCTTATTTTATTTTTCAATAATTAGTTGAGTCTAATTAGTACTTCAAGTACGTGCTTTGGTATGAGGGTTCATGCATGGGAACTGGAGCCACTTCCCAGCGGCCACACCTAAGAGAGAAATGACTCTCCCCCTGGAGCAGCAGGGATGAAGGAAGGGCTCACCCCCCCCCCCAAACTGGAGATAATGGAAGCTGATGATCACTACCTCTTGAAAATTTATTTTGAGCTGTTTTTATTTTGTAGCCCTGATTGGCTTTGAACTCTCAGAGATCCACCTACCTTTATCTCCTAGGTACTGGAATTAAAGGCATGTGTCACCACTGCCCCGTTACCACTGCTATTTTTAAAATGAAGTAAATAAGACCTATTTTCAGAATTTTTATGGAAATCACATTAAAATATGTAATGGCCTAAAAAGTTGTTTTGTACATACTGTGTGCTTAATGTGTGTGGGTGACAATAACTTGGTTAATTCCTATCATTCTATTGCTTCTGCTTGTTCAGGTTATTAAGCCTGAATCTTGTGTTCCATGTGGAAAGCGGATCAAATTTGGAAAGCTGTCTTTGAAGTGCCGAGACTGTCGTGTGGTCTCTCACCCAGAATGTCGGGACCGATGTCCCCTTCCCTGCATTTCTCCCCTGGTAGGAGCCCCAGTGAAGATTGGAGAGGTGAGACGCATGGGAGTCATCTGTTTCTTCTGAGTCTTTCAAAGGGATAGCCAGTTTTCATTTTAAATAAGATTGCCTTCCTTGGAAAATGAATAGGAATGATAGAATGTTGACCTGTGGCAGACTCTTGTTTGGGTTTCTCTGTTTAATAAATAACCTTTCTACATAAAGTTCCTCCTTCCTCCTCCTTCCTCCCCTCTCTTCCTCCCTCCTCCCCTCCCCTCCTCCCCTTCCTCCCCAGGACGATTTCACCATGCACAGTAGACATTCTCACAGCTAACCCCTGGTTTCTATACTTAACTCTATTGTGAACTCACAGACATTCTTGTTTTATCAAGTTCTCCAATCTCATTCTTAGTTTTTACTTATTTTTTATTTTTTTTTAATCTTTTGACTTTTTTGAGATAGAGTTTCTCTGTATAGCCCTGGCTGTCCTGGAACTCCTCTGTAGACCAGGTTAGTCTTGAACTCATACATCTGTCTGTCTCTTCCTTCAGAGTGCTGGGATCAAAGGCCTGCGCCACTATACCTGGCTTGTTTTTTTAAATTATCAGTTTATTTAGGTCCAGTCCATGAACTGAAAGAGTTTTATTCTATATCAGTTGTCCCAACAGGTACAAATCACAGTTTTGTTTTGTTTTTTACTTTATTTTTTATTTTATATGCGTTGGTGTATTACCTGCATGTATGTCTGTGTTGAGGATGTTGAGTCTCTTGAATTGGAATATAGACAGTTATGAGTTGCCATTTAGGTGCTGGGAATTGAACTCAGATCCTCTGGAAGAGCAGTCAGTGCTCTTAACCACTGAGCTACCTCTCCAGCCCCCAATCATTTTTAGTGATAGTGTCCTTGCAGAATTTTAGCATTAGGACACCTATTGTTAAGCATAGGTGATAAGCAGCACATATGTGGCTTATATGTTTTAAATAGTAACATATTACAGTATGTAAGAACATGCACTGCAATACCATTGTACCATTATGTATATGTGTCCTTTAGTACCAGATCCTCTTTAGCTGGAGTTGCAGACAGTTGTGAGCCATGTGACATGGGTCCTGGGAATTGAACTCAGGTCCTCTGCAAGAAGACTCTTAAATTCAGTCGCTTCCATCCCCACCATGAAATTGCTTAGCATTAGAAAGAATATTTGAAGCCAGATGGTAGTGGCACATGCCTTTAAATCCCAGGATTTGGGAGGCAGAGGCAGGCTCTGTGAGTTTAAAGTTGGCCTGGTCTACAGAGTGAGTTTGAGGACAGTCAAGGCTACACAGAGAAACACTGTCTTGAAAATTTAAAATAAATGAATAAACAAAAAATAAAGAAAGAATATTTGAAACTGGCCCAGTGTCAAAACTGCTACTGTGCAGTCTGTTTGTCATCCATGTTAACTCTGGAGGTCTCATTTGCACTCATTCCAAACATGAGCCCATCATCATCATCATCATCTTATCTCTAGACATTTCCCAGACTCAGAGAGGAGTGTTTGAGGCCATAGTTACATAGAGTAACCACCGATCCTTCTGTATCTGGCTTTAGATGTTGACATGTAACTGGATGCTGTGGGTTTGCATTTTGTTGAGTGCAGAGCTAAAGTAGGCCCTGCCAAGGTCTGAGTGGGGAAGGATTCATTACCTGTAGTCGGCAAGGCAAATCCTGTCGTCGTTTTTCTTAAACGAAGGAAAGTGGAGATTTTTATTTGAGAGTTTATATATACTCATTGCAAAAGCAGCCCGAGTTAAGGAGTACATTCCTGACCATGATCTGTTTAAGGAGAAAAGATAGAAGACACATTTTTTTGGGAGTGTGCTTTATTCAAAGTCATGGTGCACTTATATAAAAGATTAAGAGCATTTGCTGCTCTTGCAGAGGACCCATGATGGCTCACAACTCTTGTACCTTAGTTTCAGAGGCTCTGATGCCTCTTTTATATATTTAACCACACACAGATACATACATACACATAATTAAAAACAATAAAACTAATTTTTTGGCACTAAAATGATGGAAATGCCTCTGAACATGCTCAATTTACACTGTAAAGTTTTAGCTAAAAATAAAAGAAAGGGTTACTATAATGGTGCATCCAACTGACACAAGAATTTGCCCCCAAATGTGCTTGCCTTGCTCAGTTGCTACCAAATTCAGATTTCCGTGACTAAGCATGGTTCTGTCACTTTGTTATAAATGCATAGGCTCTAGACGCAAGTTTTTCTTTCTCTTTCTTTCTTTCCTTCTTTCTTAATTAGTAAATTTTGGGTTTATTTAAGATTTTTTTTATGATTTGCTTTTTTTTTTAAACTTTATTTATTTATTATTTATTTATTTATTTGGCACTACTAGGAGTGTGGCCTTGTTGGAGTAGGTGTGGTTTTGCTGGAGGAAGTGTGTCTCTGTGGAGGCAGGCTTTGAGGTCTCATATAAGTTCAAGCTTATATGAGCCCAGTGAGACCACTTCCTGCTGCCTGCGAATCAGGATGTAGCCAGCAGTCTGCCTACATGCTGCCATGCTTCCCACCATGATAGTAATGGGCTAACCCTCTGAAACTAAGCTGCCAACTCAGTTGAATGGTTTTTCCTTTATAAGAGTTGCCACCATCATGGTGTCTCTTCACAGCAATAGAAACCCTAACTAAGACAGCCCTCAAGACTTTTTTAACATGTACTTTGAGAATAGAAATTCAGAAGCTGATAGAATTTCCTTGTGTTTAATGGCAGTTCTTTGCAAGTGGTCTTCCTCTCTTGGTCTCTTGATGCTGTAAATAATAAAGACCCTTTTTCCAGGGAGTGTTGGCAGATTTCGTGTCCCAAACTTCTCCAATGATTCCTGCAATTGTTGTCAGCTGTGTGAATGAGATTGAACAGCGAGGCCTGACTGAGGTAAGAGTGGACTCCAGACAGGGTGAGACTGTTTATTGTGTTAGTAGTTTGGGAGTTCCTGAGTGTTGTCTTTGTAACAGGCCGGCTTATACAGAATCTCAGGCTGTGACCGCACCGTAAAAGAGCTGAAAGAGAAATTCCTCAAAGTGAAAACTGTACCCCTCCTCAGCAAGGTGGACGATATCCATGCCATCTGTAGCCTTCTGAAAGACTTCCTTCGAAACCTCAAAGAACCCCTTCTGACCTTTTGGCTAAGCAAAGCCTTCATGGAGGCAGCAGGTAAGGGCAGGATTTACCACTTGACTGTGATTGCTGTGTGTCTTCCCAGCAAATGCAGTGTTTGGGATGTAGGTACTCTTATAGCCTTTTTCTTCCTTTAGCTATATAGAGGGGCTGAGAAATGGCTCAGTGGCTGAGCACTGAATGCTCTTCTGCAGACCCTGGGTTTGATTCTCCGCATCTGTGTGATGCTTGGGTCATACCACCTGTAGCTCCAGTTCAGGGGAATGTGACACCCTCTTCTGGCCTCTTTGGGTACTACACGTAGTGTAGTGCTCCTACTTAACATGTAGGCAAAGCACTCATGCACATAAATAAGGGGAAGAAATAAGTAAGACTTAATAGAGCTTGTTGTTGCTTATTTTTGGTCAAGTTTTAAGTTGTCCTTTTGAAATCTGAACCATTTTTGATTCCTTTTTTTCCTCCACCACAAATCTTGTCAGCCTTGTAATACACCTTAAATTTGATATTTATCACAAGTCATGGCACCTGTTACTGGAATATGCTAAGAACCGCCTGACAGATTGTCCTGTGTCTGCTTGTGTTCTCTACAAGATTAATCTTTATGTAGGAGCTTTAAGATTTACGTATTTATTATGTATGCAGTGTTCTAAAAGAGGGCACCAGATGTCATTATAGATGGTTGTGAGCCATCATGTGGTTGCTGGGAATTGAACTCAGGACCTCTGGAAGAGCAGCCAGTGCTCTTAACCTCTGAGCCAGCTCTGCAGCCCCCATGCAGTTGTCCTTTTACACTCTAAATTAGTTGATGTCTCCTTTGTCATCTATCCAACATTTTTATTTTATTTTTTGTTTTTCTGAGACAAGCTTTCTCTGTGTAGCCCTGGCTGTCTTGGAACTCACTCTGTAGATCAGGCTAACCTTGAATTCAGAGATCTGTGTGCCTCTTCCTCCTGAGTGCTGAGATTGAAGCACCATGCCCAGCTTTCCCATTAGTTTTAGACTGAACTCACCCTAACATGGTGGAGAAGACCCTCTGTGACTTGGCTTCCGGTTATGCTTCCTGTGCCGTTTTGCTTTATACCTTCCTTTCTATTTTCAAACCCTAGAGTCTTGGATTTCTTTTTATTTTATCTTTTATGTATGTAGGTGTTTAATCTGCACGTATGTCTCTGCACCATATGCTCACGGTGCCTATTGAGGCCTAAAGAGGGTGTTGGATCCCCTGGAAATGGAGTTATAGATAGTTGTGAGCCACCATGTGGATGCTGAGAACTGAACCCAGGTCCTCTGCAACACCATGCTCTGGGCATGGTGACCAGAGCCTTTAATCCCAGCACTTTCCAAACTCTCTCAAAAAAACCAAAGGGAAGCACCCCTCACCCCCTACCCCCACCCCCAAAAAAAAAGGGCAACCTGTGCTCAGCTATTGAGCCATTTCTCCAGCCCCAGGTCTTAGATTTTTTGGCAGACACCCACCTCACGTCCTTCATGTTTGTTATAGTCTTAGCCTCAACTGTTTCCCTCTAGATCTCTGATTGTTCTTATGTTTTCCCTCCAGTTTCTCTTCATCTAATTTGTCCCCAGAACCTTTCCTAAGCCAGGCTTGATAATGTAGTAATTCCAGCAGGTGGGAAGTGAGGTAGGACTGAGACCAGCTTTGGCTGCATGCTGAGTTTGAGACTAGACTTGGCTACCTGAGACCCAGTTTGAAAAACTAATGAGAAGTTAGTTACCTTTCTGCCCACCTTGAGTAAAGTGGCAGCTCCCATTCTTTCTAGCATCCTGCTCACCTCATTCTCCTTATCTCGTGGATCGCTGATACAGGAGTTGTTTGTTTTTTGACCAACTCTTCCAATAGAGTCTATTCCATGAGACTGGGTCTGGTTTTGGTTTGCTTTAGCCTCACATTTACAACAGCCCCTGGTATACACTAGGCCCTTACCTGTGGGGGGAATGAGCTTCTGGTGATGGTTAGCTCTGCAGCTGTGTGTCTTCCCAGCAAATGGGTTGCCAGCTGCTTTCTCTGACAGCAGCGGTGATTTTTAGGAAGTTCTGACTTCTCATATTGAACTGTTGGCCAGTGTCCTGCTTGTTAATGAAACCAGAGTCTGATGCTGTCATGAACCTCATCAGAAGTTTCAGAAGCTCGGTGAATAGATGAGTCTTTGTGGTCGATAACTTGGGAGCTGCTGTTAAGGGAAGAGTCTCGGCCTCTTAGTGCTTTCTTTTCATTACAGAGATAACAGATGAAGACAACAGCACAGCCGCCCTGTACCAGGCTGTCAGTGAGCTGCCCCAGGCCAACAGGGACACATTAGCTTTCCTCATGATCCATTTGCAGAGGTCAGCACAGCAAGAACCCGTCTCCAGAGTCAGAGGGTTTCCCAAGGAGAAGATGAAGTGGGCGCTGGGAAGCATGGACTCTGAATGTTTTCTTATAGAATTTATATTTTGGGTTATATATAAGGGAATAATATGTTTCTTAATATGCTCTTTTGTTTAGAGTGGCTCAGAGTCCGAACACTAAGATGGATATTGCCAATCTAGCTAAAATCTTTGGCCCTACAATAGTTGCTCATACTGTGCCTAATCCAGACCATGTGACAATGTTCCAGGACATCAGGCGTCAGCTCAAGGTAGGGGTGCAAGTGCATGTACACACACAAAGAGAGCGGGGAAAAAAATAAGCCTTGCGTGCTGGGCACGTGCACTGGCAGGCTATGCCAGGAAGATTGTCCCAAGTTTGAGACCAGCCTGGTCTACATTTCAAGTTCTAGGCCAGTCTGGACTGCAAAGTGAAACTGTCTCAGAAACCTAGCAAGAAGGAATACACGAAGTAAGCCTTGACTTTGATTCCCTTAGGTGGTGGAGCGCCTGCTTTCTCTGCCTCTGGAATACTGGAATCAGTTCATGATAGTGGAACAAGAGAACATGGACATCCAGCGTGGTAATGGAAACTCAACACCACGGACACCAGACATTAAAGGTAAGTGCTACACTGTGCTTGCTGTCTCAGGGGTTAGCCAGTGTGCCCCTTTCCCTGGTTTTGCTCCTGCTGTTTGGAATATACTGGGCTGGACGTGGTAAAGAGCACCTGCAATCCTAACACGTGGGTGAGGGTGAAGGTGGGAGGATACAGCGTTCAAGGTTGTCCTCTGCCACATACCGAGTTGAGGGCCCTTCTGGATTACAAGAGACGCCTTTCTTTTTCTTTTTTTTTTTTTTTTTAAATAAGATAGCTCTAATTTTTTTTAAAACTTTATTTATTTATTTATTTGCCTTGGTGTTTGCCTGGAACTACAGACAGTTGTTAGCTGCCATGTGGGTGCTGGGAATCGAACCCGGGTCCTCTGGAAGAGCAGACTGTGCTCTTAATCACTGAGCCATCTCTCCAGCCCCAAGAGACACCTTTCTAATTAGCCCCAACCAACCCTTAAATTTACCTGGAAAATTGCAACAGTTTTTCATAGTTACAAATAGCACTGCACCAGCATCATGAATATGCCCTGAGGGCTCATTCCCATTTAGGTTTGTTTGCATGTTTTACTGATCAGTTTTGTTTTTTGAAAATTGTTATTACATTTTATGTCTGTTTGTGAGTGCATATGCCATGGTACATTAGGGAAGTCAGAGGACAGCCTGAGGAATTGATTCTCTCCCCCGACCATGTGAGTCCCAGGGATTGAAACGAGGTCATCAGGTTTGGTGGCAAGTGCCTTTGCCCACAAGCCATATAACTGGCTTCCCATTTTTCTTATATGTCTACCCTTTATGCTGCCACTAGCAATTTTATGTGAGTAGAATTATTTTATTTCCACTACATAGACATATTAAAAGTTTCCTTTAAAGGAAAGTGTCTTGTTTCTTCTAGTATATGTAGAAGTCATATGTTGAGATGTTAGATACATGACGTTTGGTGCGTGAGTGGTCTGAATCAGGAAGTGAATGTCACATATCTATTGAGTGGTTCCCTGCATAGGTCAGAAGATTCATGAGTGAGTTATACAAAACAAGGACTAACTGCTAGATGTCCAACCTTCAGAAGGTAGTCAGCATAAACATCATCTTGACAGGCATTTTTTTTTCTTCTCTTCTCTTAAAAATATGCCTGAATTTTCCTTATAGTGAGTTTACTGGGACCTGTGACCACTCCTGAATTCCAACTTGTCAAGACTCCTTTATCAAGTTCCCTGTCACAGAGATTGTACAACCTCTCCAAGAGCACTCCCAGGTATGCAGAGGGATGTGTATGTGTGTGTGTGTGTGGGGGGGGAGCGAGTCACAGCAGCATACTGGGGTTAAAGCATACTCTGTAGGAGTCAACTCTCCTACTGTGTGTGGTTCCTAGAAATTAAACTCAGGCCTTAGGTTTTGGAGCAGTAGTTCTATGAAGCAAGACACAGTGATGTGTATACCTGCAGGCTCAACAATCCTAGCATTTAGGAGGCTGACACAGGAGAAATGCCATGAGTCCAAAGAGAGCCAGGGCTATAAGACCTTATCTTAAAGAATAATTGAACTAGAAATAACTAGATGCTAAAGGAAACTTCATTTAGCTGTAGAGGCTGAATGAAGCTCTCCACCGTAATGGGTCATATTGGGTGACCAATAGCACCTTTAAATAGCTTTCCAGAAGTTTCCTATATTTAGTTCTTTATATTAAGGATCATTATAATTGTTTATGGAGTATTTTTTGTAGACTACTTCTTTTTTGAAGAGTGTGCATCTGTGTACGAGTGCATGCTGTGTGGGGTGTACTGGCGCCCACTGGAGGGCAGCTCTGTGGAGTTACTTCTCCACCTTCCACCTTTATGTGGCTCCAGGGGTAGAACTCTGCTCCATGTTTATTATTCTCTCTAATTTGTTTTTTTTTTTAGATTTGGGAACAAAAGCAAGTCTGCCACCAATTTAGGTCAACAAGGCAAATTTTTCCCTGCTCCATACCTCAAGTGAGGCCATTTCTGCCCAGCATCCCAGTGCTTCCTAACCCCAGGACACACCTGTTTGCTCTGCACCCTCCTGTGTGATTAGTACTGTAGCCTTCCAGGCTTTAAATAAAGTTCATTATGATCCAGCTCCGCTCACCTTGGAATAGCAGCACCTGGACTCATTACTGGGAGCTGTTAAATGGGAGTCTTCCCAGGGTGAAGGGGATAGGTGTTGGTTGTGACTCTTTAGGTGATCCCTTTGGCTTAAAGCCAAATACTGCTCATACAATGACAGAAATCCTGGCTCTAAAACTGGGTTGTCTCTGGACAGAGGCTGCAGGAAGGCCCCTTCTCAGAACCCAGACCCTGGCTTCCTTTGGGAACGGAGCTGTGGCGTGGAGCCCTCAGTGGGGTAGACTGAGGCTCTGACTTGAGGATGCTTCACTTCATTTGGGTTGAGTAGGTGCTCGTGGACAGTGCTGCAGTCTGCCTTGTGGAGCTGATTGGGGTCAAAGCCAGACTGATCGAAAGTTAAGTTCATTCTAGTGACCGACCCTCTTGTTCTATTTTAAAAGTCAGTGTGCGGCAGCCAGCTAACAATTCAGAAGACTCACACATTTTCATGTGACAAAAAGCTAGTCATTTCTGTCTTTGCACTTTGGATGATGAGCTTTTTTCATGAAACCTTCACATGTATGTCAATGTTTGTTACCTTTTTGATTAGCATTTTCCCAGGGTCCAAATGGCTTTTTTCTTTAGGATGATTTCTGACTCATACTAACACTTATCTGTAAGACACGCATTTGAAATTTAATGTGGAAAAAATAAATAGTTTTTTTTTCCAAGATGAAAGTGAAGTTGGTTTTCTTATTCAGCATGTCTCAGAAAATGACTTCCCTCAAAGTGTTTGAGCTTGCTCTTGCCACTTGCCACCCTAACCTTCTGTCTACCAGTAGGACTTTGTTTCTCCTTTTTACTATTAAGTCGGTTTTTCTGAACTGAAGTTCAAGATTTGTTATTTTCTCGTTTGAAGAAAGCATTTTAGACAAAATAAATAAATAAATAAATAAACTTTTTAAACTAGTCTTTAGGGATCAGAATGGAGCAGATTTAAAGAAAAAAATTGGCGCTGGCTGGCTGCCTGGAACATCCTTCACTGCTGGAAGTGACTGTGGCGTGAGCTGGGATGATTAACTGAGGGCACCTGCACTTAGAACTCGGAGGCTGCTGAACAGAATGCATCTAAGATTGACCGCAAACAGTTGCAGGCTTAATATGTAACAGTGGAGAGAGGAGGCAACCTACTGGCTTTTTTCCCAGGAGGGGGCAGCTCTCACAGCAGGGCCGTCTGCCTCAGCAAATTGACAGAAGATGGTCCCATCTCCCAGACTCCCTTCTCACACAGGCTGCCTAGGCTTTTTTTTCCTTTTCCTTTTTCTTTTTCTTTTCTTTTCTTTTTTTTTTTTAACTTTGTCCTATATGGTACCTCTTTTCTTCTGTCTTTGCAAGCTTCAAATTGACTTGGTTCCACATTTGCTGTTCTGTAGCATCCCTCCAAGGTACACTTGAAGTCACTAATGTAGAGGAAGTAAATGGATTGTGGAGTGTTGGTGAAGGCAAGACTATCCTGTGCAGGAACTAATGGCCCGTTAGTGAGAAGGGGAAGAAGGGTTTTGTGTGTCAGTTGTTGGCATCCCGTTGCTTAGGTTTTGAGCTATGCCCAGAGACCTTAGGCATGAAAATAATTCTGACTCTAGAAGAGAGAATGCACCCACTTTGAGCGTCAGCGGTACTTCACACGTAACAGCCTGACTATCAGTTAAAAGAACCCAGTGCTTTGAAGTGGCTGGACCTTTATCTTCTGCTTCTAACCCCTTCTCACGCCACCTCTTAATCTTGTTTTAGACCATGTCTCACTGTGGCTCAGGCTGGCCTAGAGTTACTTCAACTTTGATGTCATTTAACTTTGATGCTACAAACTGAGAATTAGTGTTTTTATTTTGGAGGCAATGTCACACTATATATTCCTGAAATTTGCTGTGTAGATTAGGGCTGTTGGGTTCTCCTAGCATCCCAAATTCTGTAACTATAGACATGAGCTACCATACCAAGGTGAACAGGAGTCTTTAAATCTTAAATCTCAATTTATGCACAACTCCCTAGTGATATTTACTTAACTGGGCAAACATTACCTGTTTTGATTCAACAGCAACAATTGGTGTTTATTGCTGAGTGTTTATTATTCCTTAAAAGGAATTTGTATCTGGGCTTGATGGTGGGACATGCCTGTAATCCCAGCACTCGGGAGGCAGAAGCAGGTGGATCTCTGAGTTGGAGGCCAGTCTGGTCTACAGAGTGAATTACAGGATAGCCAAGGCTGTGTAGAGACCCTGTCTCAACAAACAAAAAGGCTGGATTTGTGTTGGAGGTGGTGGGACACATCTTTAATTCCAGTAGGCATGAGGCAGAGGCAGGTGGATCTCTGATTTCCAGGCCAGTCAGGGCTGGATAGTAAGAGTGCCTGAAAAGAGATAAGAAAGAGTAAATTTGCCCTTTGTAGCAGTAGAAAGCATTGAGTTTTATTACCATTAGAATGTGCAGCTGATTTTCTAGAGAAGAAAGTAATTTCGGCTGTGAACTAAAAATGTGCCAGTGCAAGAAGGGGTTCTGCATTTCTTCACAGTTAAATTAGGTTTACCTCCTTTGTGGGGGAGTCTCTCACTATGTAGCCCTAGCTGGCCTGGAACTCACAGAGATCTTGCCTCAGGCTCTCAAGTGCTGGACATGTGCCACATGTCCTGTGCAGTTATAGGAATCACTTTATGACTTCTCTTTGATGTATTAGAATTGTACTCTTGCGTCTTGAGGTCATTATTCAGTAAAGTAGGAGGTGAACACAATCCCTGTGATAGCATGACAGTCTGTTCACTAAGTGGTTAACAGGCAGATAGATAGTGTATATAGTGTGTATAGGTGGGCAGAGCCACAATTCATATTCCAGAGAGGACAGCAGAATTGTCATAAACAAGTCATCATGCTTACTCAGAATAGTACACAGCTTAAAACCTAGGTTTTAAGTTGTTTATTTGTGAGATTTTCCATTTGATATTTTTGGATCATGTTTGATTCGGGAATTGAGACTGCACAAAATAAAACCACAAATTGAAGTGTGGGCTGTTGTATCCATGCATATGTGCATAGCCTCATACATTATTCTACACATACAGTGTGCCCAGTGTGGGCTGTTGTACCCATGCATATGTGCATAGCCTCATACATTATTCTACACATACAGTGTGCCCAGTGTGGGCTGTTGTACCCATGCATATGTGCATAGCCTCATACACTATTCTACACATTGCATAGCCTCATACATTATTCTACACATACAGTGTGCCCAGTGTGGGCTGTTGTACCCATGCATATGTGCATAGCCTCATACATTATTCTACACATACAGTGTGCCCAGTGTGGGCTGTTGTACCCATGCATATGTGCATAGCCTCATACATTATTCTACACATACAGTGTGCCCAGTGTGGGCTGTTGTACCCATGCATATGTGCATAGCCTCATACACTATTCTACACATTGCATAGCCTCATACACTATTCTATATATACAGTGTGCCCAGTGTGGGCTGTTGTATCCATGCATATGTGCATAGCCTCATACATTATTCTACACATACAGTGTGCCCAGTGTGGGCTGTTGTACCTATGTGTATATGTGTAACAACATGCACTATTCTACACATACAATGTATATTTGAGATGTGTTGTTCTGTTTGGAAAACAGTGATGTTCTTAATAATGTGTTATTTTTTCTAGGGCTTTTTAAAAAAATTTACTTATGTATACAGTGTATAGAAGAGAGTACCAGACCTCATCATAGATGGTTTTTGAGCCACCATGTGGTTGCTGGGAATTGAACTCAGGTCCTCTGGAAGAACAGTCAGTGCTCTTAACCTCTGAGCCATCTCTCCAGCCCCCTTTTCTAGGGCTTGTAATATGAATGGGAAAGAGCTATTGTGGAGGTCCAGGTTTGAGAAGTGAGTGTGACCACAGTCAGCTCAACTCACGCAGTAGGTTCCCATCCCATCCTTGTACTTTAATATGGTCTTGGTGGTGACTCGGGTTTATCCAGCATTAGGATGCAGAGAATGCTCAAGCCTGTAGAGCTTGGCCTTCTCACATTATGCTTTTAGTATACACAGAGTTTGGAGAACAACCACTTAACCTAAGAACTTGGTAAATTTTTAAAATATGCTTCCCATAACTGATATATTTTGTAAACAATGGAAGGCGCCAGGCCAGGAGCTCCCTAGCTTATGTAATTCATTAAACCTTGATTCTCAGAATTATATTTGTTGATGGTTTCTATGCATGAAGTCAGGTGGATGACAGCCAATGTCACCAGGAACAACCTTGTAGTGTGTGAGAGCTTTGTCCTCTGTGGTCACGTAGGACGGGAAGGAGGACACTTTGGGGACCCATAGTTGGACATGGAGACTTGTTTGTTTGGATTTTGTTTATTTTTAGTTGTGAGATAGGGTCTCATGTAGCCCACACTGGTCTCAACAACTAGCAGTGTCGTTGAGGATGACCTTGAGCTTCTGATAGTCCTGCTTCTGTGTCCATAATGCTGGGATTACAGCTATACACTGCCACACCAGTTAGCTGGAGTGTCCTGCAGGTACAGGTTTGGCAGCCACTCTTGTGGTGATATATTGTGGCTGACTTTATTAAATCTACAATATATCACCACACATGCTACCAACCAAAGTAAATCCCTAGCTCTCATGTAATATCCACACAGTTGGCCATCCTGACCCAGACACAAATGCATATGTAGACTTCAGATATAAGGCACTTGCCAGTTATTTCTGCTCATCACTGATATTAAGGACAGATTCTCCATAAAATCTCTAGGATTTAAAAAAAAATACTTTTTAAAGACTTATTTTGTGTTTTGCGTGTTGACCTGCATGTATGTCTATGCACTAAGTTCATGTAGCTGCTCACTGAGACCAGGAGAGGGTATCATCCCCTGCAAATGGGGCTACAGGTGGTTGTCAGTCACCATGTGGGAACTGGGAATGGTCCTTGTTCTCTGCAGTAACAGCAAGTGCTTTTAACTGCTGAGCATCTCCCCAGGCCTCTAGCACACTTAATGTAGTGGCTTATCCCATTGTGTACTATTACCACTTGACCTCACCATCCCCTGTGAGGGCAGAGGATGGGTGGTGTGTCCCAGTTGTGTCCATGAGAAGATTTGGCTTAAATGCCTGCAGACTATAGTTTACCTGGGATTAGAGCCTGGGAATTCTAGCTCTTAGCCTAGAGTCAGCATGGTGGATACTCTTGGAAACTTACATAACAGAGTCCTGTTAATGGTATTTAATAACTGATAGTTTAAGTTGCCTTTACGTGAGCCCAGTATTATTTGTATTCCCAAATAGTCAAATAAGGCCTGGTGCCACAAACTTAGGATTCTAGCATCACAGGAACTTTGGCCGTTTTAAGGACTGTCTGAGATCTGAGTTCTGGGACAGCCTGGACAACTTAGTGAGACAATGGCTCAAAATTTCAAATTAAGAAACAGGGCTGGGGGGTATAACTCGGTGGGAGAGTGCTTGATTAGCATGTGAGAGGCCTCAGTAGGTCAATCCTCAGAATTGCCAAAATCAAACTAAAAAAACCCCAAGCGAACTGCAGTAAAGGGCTAGTGATGGACAGAACTGGCTGCTCTTCCAGAGGACCTGGGTTCCATTCCCAGGACCTATACAATGGCTTATAAGTGCCTGTAACGCCAGTGCAGGGGCTCACTGGTCTCTGAGGGCAGCAGGGACAGTGTGTGCACAGACATCCCTTCAGACAAAGCACCCATATACATGTAAAAGATCAAAGGCAGGGCTGGAGAGATGGCTCAGTGGTTAAGAGCACCGTCTGCTCTTCCAGAGGACCCGGGTTCGATTCCCAGCACCCACATGGCAGCTAACAACTGTCTGTAGTTCCAGTTCCAGGCAAAACAACAAGGCAAATAATTAAATAAATGAATAATAAAGTTAAAAAAAAAAAAAGAAGTTTCTTTGAAAAAAAAAAAAAAAAGATCAAAGGCAGGGCTGGAGAGATGGCTCAGAGGTTAAGAGCACTGACTGTTCTTCCAGGGGTCCTGAGTTCAATTCCCAGCAACCACATGGTGGCTTACAACCATCTATAATGACATCTGGTACCCTCTTCTGTATACTGTAAACTTAATAAATAAATAAAAGTATTTTAAAAAAAGAAGATCAAAGGCTGTAGTGAGTGATCAGCAATCATCTCAAAATTTTTCTTTCTCATCATTATAAGAACTTAGTTGAGACTAGGTCTCACTCCTGAGCCAAAAAGATGTTCCCATGCCCAGCTTTGTAAGTCACACCCAACCTAGAGTCAGGACACACTGATGAACTGTATGTGGATATAGTTCATTCGCAAGAGATGACTTAGAAAGAGCAAGGGCAGCCCACACTGCAGGGACAGAGGATTGGGCAGGTTTCCTACTGGTTGGGATATTGCACGGCGTATTGGAAGACTTGAACTTGGTGGTCCTGGGCTGTTTTCTGTGTGGAAAGAGGAGAATAAACAGGTATGAGCATGTGAGGTTGGTCCTGGTTCTAGTCTTTTCTCAGGCCACCCCCGTGTGTGGCCTCTGCGCTATGAAGCTGAAAGCCAAAGACAGACAAGTCTGAGCCACACTATCAGCCAGCGGATTAGCTCGTTGGCTTTCCCTGAGTGGCATTAGCTATCACTCCGACTCATGTTTACCATCTGGCTTTCAGTAAGACATCTTAGAGTGCTCTCTTCAGCAGCCTGTGCTGTGCCAGGGCTTTCTGAGGGTTGTTCAGCTTTCCTCCTCATCAACCCCGAGGCCCAGTGCTCTCCACAGAGTCATCAGTCTGTTGTGTCCACATGTGTGCATGCCTGGCGTCAGAAGAATTCCTTAGACCTCAGGAGAGGAGGAAATGAGCTTTGAGCCCAAGGAGTCTGTGTGGTTAATGGTCCAAGGTCTTTCTGTTGTCAAAACTAACAAGTGACTTTGTCCTCAGGTGGGTTGTTCTACCACAGAGGATGAGCTCTATCTGTGAGATGATACTGCCCAGTCTACAGTAGCTAGAGAGATGCAAAGAGCCTGGGATTTCTCTCTCTGGAAGCCTGGGGTGGAGGGGTTTAAATGAAGCACCTCCTTTGCTCCCAGGGAGCTGGCTGCTCTCCCCTCCTGCGTTAATGTGCACTGATTAGGGCTAAGTGCCCAATGCTCCTGGATAGCATCCAGCCCCTCTGCATAGCCACATTGAAGATACAGCTGCCGGCATTAAAGGGCTAAGTCCTCTCCAGCTGCTCTGCTTTAACGGGAACCTCCCACGGTCAGCTTAAGGGAGCTGTCTTAGCTGGGTTAGAGGGTGACTAATCTCTGCATCTTCTCATGATACTGCTTGGAGGCTCTGGGGAAGATAACCTGGTGGGGTGGGAAGTGGCTGGATAATGGTATTAGAGCACTAGGCTATTATCAACTCAAAATGGCGGTCCTGGAAGTGCTCAGGCTGAGCTGGGCCGCACAGTAGACTGAACTGCCTGAGATCTCTGGCCCACAGCAGCTGGACTCCCCTTACCTGCACACACACCAGTTCCCGGGAAACTCTAAAGCACTGCGACACAGGCACAGATAAGTATGTGGAAGGAAATGGGCTAGAAAATTTCTGCAAGAGCAGAGGAAGCAGGAAGAGGCCCTGGCACATCCGATGGGGCAGTTGAGATGGTGGATGGTGCAGATCCTACCAGCTGGACATTGTGCTGCGGCCAGCACAGTGGCTCCAGAGAGCTCCAGTGGGCCCCGGCACTGACTTCTTGGAAACGTGGCAGAAGGGAGACATGGACAGTCTACAATGAAGCCAGTACACTCAAGAGGTTCCTGTGCATGCAAGAAGGTCCAAACTCCAGGCATACGCCAAAACCGTACGACTGATGCTTGATTTCAACAGGCATGGCACATTGGACCTCTTGGCAAGAAGCCAAGCTTGGAAGTAAGTGTTCATCATCATCTTCCCACTTCAGACAAGGAGCAGCTGCAGTGATGGAGCACGCTGGATGCCTCGAGAAAGGGTGTCCAACAGCTCATCGCCTACAGAGCAGGACCATGTCCCTGGCTGAGGTGCAAAGCACTAGAGAAGAGGACCTGGAGACTGCTTTGCAGCGAGCTCTCTACCCGACATTCCAAGTGTGGAAGGTGCCCCTCACTCCATCTCCTCTGCTTTCTTGTGTGCCCCCTTCCTCTTGGGTGTCCTGGCTTCTTGCTCACAAAAGACGAGTTTACAGATAAAGTAGAAATATTCTGCTATGAAAAATAATTGTGAGGCTGGAGAGATGGCTCAGAGGTTAAGAGCACTGACTGTTCTTCCAGAGGTCCTGAGTTCAATTCCCAGCAGCCACATGGTGGCTCACAACCATCTGTAATGACATCTGATGCCCTTTTCTGTATACTGTATACATAATAAATAAATAAGTAAATAAATAAATATTTTTTTAAAAAGAAAAGAAAAATAATTGTGGGTCCCACTTGTCATAGTTTGTTTTGTCTTGCCTCTGTGGAAAGGATTCTGAGGCATAGCCTGGATAACCTGAAAGCTGACTGTCTTAGGATTTCTTTGCTGTGAAGAGACACCATGACCACGGCAACTCTTATAAAGGAAAACATTTAATTGAGTGTCTTACAGTTTCAGAGGTTCAGTCCATTATCATCATGGTGCGACATGGTAATATACAGGCTGATGTGGTGCTGGAGAAGGAGCTGAGAGTTATACATCTTGCAGGCAACAGGAAGTGGTCTGTCTCACTGTAGCTTGAGCACAGAAGACCTCAAAGCCTACCGCCAGCCACAGTGACACCTCCTCCAACAAGGCCACACCTCCTTCAACAAGGCCATACCTATCCCAACAAGGCCACATCTACTCCAACAAGGCCACACCTATCCCAACAAGGCCACACCTCCTCCAACAAGGCCACACCTCCTCCAACAAGGCCACACCTCCTCCAACAAGGCCACACCTC
>PVIH01017191.1:0-42742 GCA_004025045.1 Sigmodon hispidus
CAAGTCCTCCCAAGCTTTATTATTTCAGCCAATATTTATTCAGAATCTCTGCCATGCAGGTAGCTGGGAGGAAAGGGGGTGGGATATACAAATGAAAGTGGCAAGCCTGTGAGAGGAAGTAACAGACAGGGTAGAATTGATATGGAAATCTATCTGTTATCAGTTGAGGGCCTGGGAAATGTCACCTGCTGAGCTGAGAGGGTTAAAGGAGAAGGCCTGGAGGATGTCACCTGCTGAGCTGAGAGAATCAGGGGAGACTACATGGAGTCATGGTTTAGCTGCTGGTAAATGGCTAGTAGTAGGAGGTAAAATATGACTAAGTTAGGCTTGGCTCCCAATATTTCAAGGTCCAAAATATATTGTGTTGGGGTTTTGATGGGCAGTGCATTGAATTTATAGATTACTTTTGGTAGAATTGCCATTTTTACTATGTTGATCCTGCCTATCCAGGAACATGGGAAAGCTTTCCATTTTCTGATATCCTCTTCAATTTCTTTCTTCAGTGATTTAAAATTTTTGACAAATAGGTCTGTTACTTCTTTGATTATAGTTACTCCAAGGTATTTAATACTATTTCCAGCTATTATAAAGGGTGATGTTTCCCTTATTGCTTTTTCAGCTCTTCTATCTTTAGTGTATAGAAGGGATACTGATTTCTTTGAGTTAATCTTGTATCCTGCTACATTCCTGAAGGTGTTTTTCAGCCGTAGAAGTTCCTTGGAAGAATTTTGTGGGTCATTTATATATACAATCATATCATCTGCAAATAGAGATAGTTTCACTCCTTCTTTTCCAATTTAAATCCACTAAATCTCCTTTCATTCACTTATTGCTTTAGTTAAAACTTCAAGAACTATATTGAATAGAAAAGTGGAGAGAGGACATCCTTGTCTAGTTCCAGATTTTAGTGGGATTGATTTGAGTTTTTATCCATTAAGTTTGATGTTGGCTGTTGGTTTTTTTTTAAATTGCCTTTATTATATTGAGATATTGTCCCTGTATTCCTGATGCCTCCAGAGGTTTTATAATAAAAAAGTGTTGGATTTTGTCAAAGATTTTTTCAGCATCTAAGGATATGATCATGTGGGTTTTTTTTCCTTTAGTTTGTTTATATGATGGATAACGTTTACAGTTTTTTTGTATGTTCAACCAACCCTGCATTTCAGTTATGAAGCCAACTTGGTGGTGGTGGATGATATTTTTTACATATTGTTGTATATGGTTTGCTAAAATTTGTTGAGAATTTTAGCATCAATATGCATGAGGGAAATTTGTCTGTAATTTTCCTTCTTTGTTGTGTCTTTGAGTGGCTTGGGTATTAGGATAATTTGGCCTCATAAAAGTAATTTGGCATTATTCCTGCAGTTTCTACTCTGTGAAATAGTTTGAGGAGTAATGGTAGTAATTCTTCTTTGAATATCTGGTAGAATTCTGCATAGAAACCATATGGATCTGGGCTTTTATTTTGGGGGAGGCTTTTAATGACAGCTTCAATTTCCTTAATGGTCATAGGCCTGTTTTGATAATTAATTTGTTCTTCATTTAATTTTGGTAAATGGTACCTGTCCAGAAAGCTGTTCATTTCTTCTTGGTTTCCCTCTTTTTTGGAATATAGATTTTCAAAATATGATCTGATAATTCTCTGGATTTCCTGGGGGTCTGTTGTTATGTCTCCCTTTTCATTTCTGATTTTTGTCAATTTGGACACACTGTATCTGCTTTTTGATTAGTTTGGATAAGGGCTTATCTATGTTGTTGACTTTCTCAAAGAACCAACTCTTTGATTTATTCATTCTTTGTATTGTTCTTTTTGTTTCAATTGTATTGATTTCAGCTCTAAGTTTGATTATTTCCTGCCATCTACTCCTTCTAGGTGAGTTTGCTTCTAATTGTTGTAAGGCTTTCAGCTGAGCTGTTAGGTCTCTAGTGTGGATTTCTCTAGGTTTTTCATGTAGGCATCTAGTGCTATGAATTTTCCTCTTAGGACTGCTTTCATTGTGTCCCACAAGTTTCAGTATGTTGTGGATTCATTTTCATTAAATTCTAGGAAGGCTTTGATTTCTTTCTTAATTTCTTCCTTCACCCACAGGTGGTTCAGATGAGTGATGTTTAGTTTCCATGAGTTGGTAGGCTTTCTGTGATTTTTTTTTATGTTGTTGAACTTTAACTTTAGGCCCTGGCTGTCTGATATGTTACAAAGGATTATTTTCTTTTTTGTATTTGCTGATATTTGTTTTATGACCAATTATGTGGTCAGTTTTAGATAAAGTTCCATGAGCAGCTGAGAAAATATATATATATATATATATTCCTTTTTATTTGGCTGGAATCTTCTGTAGATATCAGTCAAATCCATTTGCATCATAACCTGTTAGACTCTTTATTTCTCTGTTGACTCTCTGTCTGTTTGACCTATCCCTGGGTCAATGTGTGGTTGAAGTCTCCTACTTTTATGGTGTCAGAATTGATGTGCGATTTGAGCTTTATTAGTGTTTCTTTTAGCTAGGTAGGTGCCCTTATATTAGGGGCATAAATATTCAGGATTGAAATATCCTCTTGACCAATTTTTCCTGTGATAAATAAGTAATGACCAACTTGGTCCCTTTTAAATGCTTTTAGATTAAAGTCTACTTTGTTAGATATTACGCTGGCAACCCCAGCTTGTCTCTTAGGACCATTTGACTGGAAAATTTTTTCCCAACTCTTTACTCTGAGCCTGTGTCTGTCTTTGTCATTGAGGTATTTACTTGTAGGCAACAGAAGGATGACTTCTCTTTTTGTGTCCATCTTGCTAGTGTGTATATTTTTATAGGTGAGTTGAGTCCATTGATATTAAGGGATATTACTGACCACTGATTGATATTTCCTGCTATTTTTTATGGTAGCATGTATGTATTTCCTTTCTTTGGGGTATTCTTCTGTGGATTATTGATTATTTGTGGTTTCCTGGGTGTATCTGGGGTCCTTAGTTTAAAGTTTTCCCTCTAATGCTTTCTGTAGTGCTGGATTGGTAGATAGGTATTGTTTTAGTCTGACTTTGTCCTGAAATACCTTGTTTACTCCATCTATGGTGATTGATAATTTTGCAGGGTATAGTATTCTAGTTTGGCAGCCATGCTCTCTTAGCATCTGTATAACTTCTGACCAAGCCCTTCTAGCTTTCATCATTTCCATTGAATAGTCAGGTGTTATTCTAATGGGTCTGCCTTTATAGGTAAGTTGGTACATTTCTTTTGCAGCACTTAAAATTTTTTCTTCCTGTATGTTTTGTGGCTTGATTATTATGTGGCGTGCTGACATTTTTGGGGGTTCATATCTATTTGTTGTTCTGTAACCTTCTTGTATCTTTATAGGCATTTCCTTCTTTAAGTTAGGAAAGTTTTCTTCTATGATTTTATTGAGTACATTATCTGTGCCTTTGAGCTGGTATTCTTCTCCTTTTTATATTCCTATTATTCTCAAATTAGGTCTTCTCATGTTGTCCCTGATTTCCTGAACATTTCGTGTTATGGCATTTTGGGTTTTAGTATTTTCTTTGACTGATATATCTATTTGAGCTACTGAGTCTTCTACTTCAGAGATTCTCTCTTCCATCTCTTGGATTCTATTGGTTATGCTTGTATCTGTAGTGTCAGCTTTTTTCTTCAGGTTTTCTATTTCCATCTTTTCCTCATTTTGTGCCCTTTTTATTGCTTCTATTTCAGTTTTTAGTTCCTGGAATGTTTCTTTCATTTTTTGTTTAACTTTTCTTATTTTTTTTTCAAAGATTTTTTCATCCCTTCCAATTTTTTGTTTGCATTTTCTTCTATTTCTTTAAGGGAGTTTTTTATATCTTCTTTGAAGGCTTCAATGATTTTCATTAAGGTATTATTGTTGTTGCTTCCTTCTGCTTCCTTTTCATTGCTCTGTTCAGGTCTTGTAGTTGTAGAACTACCACTTTCTTCTAAAGTTACCTTGTCATTCTTTATATTAATTTATGTATTTTTGCACTGGCATCTGCCCATGGCTTCAGTGGTTCATGATTAGGTGGTTCCTGGTCAGTTGTAGCAAGAGGGCTTGTGTGTCTGCTATGGCCTCTGAGCAAGGAATCTGCTCAGTCTCTGACTCTGCTCTGGGTGGGGGTCTGAATTTCAAGTGCTTTGTCTTTCTCTACTGATGCAGTTGAGGGTGGGGTCATCGTGCGATGCCCCCTCTTTTAGGTGCAGCTGGAGGAGCCCCTCACAGCCAAACTCTATTCCTGTCTGTCAAGGGTGGTCTGGGATCAGGCACCACAGACTGTTCCTGTTCCTGGAATACAACTTTCCAGGTTAGGAATCAGGCGCTGAACCTGCTGACCTCACTTCACTGCACCTCTGGGCAGAGTCCTAGTCTGGATTTCAAAGTTCTCAGTCCTTCTCTGCTGATGCACTTGGAGGCAAGGTGGCCATGCAAGTTCCCTTGTTTTAGTAGCAGCTAGAGGAGCCCTCACAGCCAAACTCTATTCCTATCTGCTAAGGAGTGTGTGGAGACACTCACCACAGACAGGACCTGGTCCCAGAACCACTACACTAATTTTAATAAAGCTTTCTGTTCTTTGTAACTTCTCAGTTACATAATGTTCTTTTTAGACAGTGTCATGTTTCTGTTCTAATTTAATTCATAAGCTGTTGTGATAGTGAACTCAAGTTCCATCACTGAGTCCATGATCCTAAGGCAAATTCGATGCAAATAATAGAAATATTTATGCTTTTGTGACCCCTCAAAATTATTTGTAGAACCAACCTACCCACCTACATAACACAACACTGCTGCCCTCACTATGAGGGCATCATAGATTCCATTTTTCAGAATCCTTTTTTAAAATTGAAAATAGATCTTTTTCCCATGCAATATATTCTAATTATAGTTTTTCTTCCTTCTACTCCTTTTGTTTCCTCATAGGTCCCAGGGATTATCTCAGGTCATGAGGCTTGGCAGCTAGAGCTCCTTGTCACTGGCACATATTTTTATTCATTTTTTCCTTTATTGAAAATACATTTGTTTTTCATACAATATATCCTTTTGGTAGTTTCTCATTCTCTACTCCTCCCAGTTTCTCCTGATTCACTCTTCCTTCATTAGAAAAGAACAAGTTTCTAAGAGATAATCAAACATGACAAATAAAATATAAGAGGAAGCAAAAACTATTATGTAAAAGTTGGTCATGACAACCAAAACGGAGCAAGAGTCCTAAGAGCAGGCAAAAGAGTCAGAAATCCACTCATTCTCACACTTAGAATTCCCATAAAAATACTAACAGTTATGACATATATGCAGAAGACCTGGTGTAGATCCATGTACTTTCTATGCTTGCTGTTTCAGTCTCTGTGAGCTCATATGCCCCTTGCTTATTTGATTCAGAGGGTCTTATTCTACTGGTGTCTCCATCACCCCTGGCTTTTATAATCTTGCTGCCTCCTCTTCTTTGGGATTCAGTAAACTCTGACAGGAGACATTTGATGGAGACATCAAATTTAGACTTTTTCTCTCTCTCTCCCTCTCCCCTTCCCTCCCTCCCTCCCTTTCTCCCCCCCCTTTTTCTTTCTGTATGTGTATGTGTATGTGTGTGTGTAATCTCTGATTTTGGGTCTCTTCATTTATTCTCATCTGTTACCAAAGGAAATTTTCTCTGATGATGACTGGATAAGGTACTGATCTATGAGTATTACAGACAATCATTTTATTCACTATAAAATATGTCAGGCATCATTTTATTACTTTTTTAGACAATTAGTATTTGTTTTTTCTTCCCAGGACTCTGGGCTAAATAGTCTGTGATTCTTGGTTACCCAAGCAGTGTTGAGTATGGGGTCCTTGTCATGAAGTAGGCCTTAAATCAAGTTAGACATTGGTTGACTACTCCCACAAGTTCTGTTTCACCATTGGCCTAGCCTATTTTTCAGGCAGAACAGATTGTAGGTCAAATATTTTGTAGCTGGCTTGGTGTCCATGTTTTTCTTTTGGTAGCCTGCAGAGTGCATTCCCACATCAAAGAGAATAGAACACAGGGGTAAAGGTTTCATGTAGTTACCAGCTGGACTTCTCCATGTTTAGTGAGTTATATGGATGTTGTCCTCAGTAATAGGGCCAACTGTCACTTTACTGAGAACAACTTTTCTCTTAGTATCAGCCTGGGTTGTTTGGGGATTTCTATTGGCCAACAACTAAACCTAATTCAATCCAGACCTACCACTGGATATCTTGCCTATCTAGATGAGATGGCCAGTTGAGACTCCATAAATCCCATTACTAGGAGTCTTCATTAGGATCACCTTCATAGATTCTCGGAAATTTGCAGTGCACTGTGTATTCTCACCAACCTCAATATGTCTCCCAATACCAGCTGTCTCATCTCCATTTTCTGCCTCCACCTCATCTCTCCCCCATACTTGTTTACTGCCACTTCCATCCACCTTAACCTTAGTTTACCTATAAAATCTATTTGATTATCCTTTCCCAGGAAGATCCATGCTTCTCTACTAGACCCCTTCTCTTTACCTAATGTCTCTGAGTCTATGAATTGTAGCCTGGTTATCATTTTCTTAATGGTGCATACCCAATTATAAGTGAATAAATCTTTTCTAAGTCTGGGTTACCTCACTCAGAATAATTTTTTTTTCAGTCTGCAAATTTCATGTTATTTTTTAAACAGCTGATTAATGTTCCATTGTATAAATTATCACATTTTCTTTATCCATTATTCAGTTGGGAGACATCTAGGTTGTTTCTAGTTTCTGGCTATTATGAATAGAGCAGCAATGAACATGGTTGAGCAAGTGTCATTGTGGTAGAATGGGTCATTCTTTGAGTATATGCCCAAGAGTTGTATAACAGGTTCTTGAAATAAATCAATTCCCAATTTTCAGAAGAATCAGCACATTGATTCCTACAGAGGCTGTACAATTTTGCACTCACACCAGCATTGGAGGAGTGTTGCCCTTGCTCCACATCTTCCTTAGCATAAGATGTCACATGTATCATTAGTAACTTGTTATTGTTCTTAGCAATTCTTACAGGTATAAGATGAGATCTCAAAGTAATTTGCATTTCCACAATGGCTAAGGATGTTGAATAAAATGTTTCTCAGCAACTTGAGATTCCTCTTATTAAAAATTTGCTTTTTAGGTTTATACCCTATTTTTAAATTGTATCATTTGGTTTTTAATATCTAGTTTCTTAAGTTCTTTAAATATTTTGGATATTAGTTCTGTATATACAAATGTGGAGTTAGAAAAAAATCTTTCTCCATTATTCAGGCTGCCACTGTGTGCAATTCATGGTTTCCTTTGCCTTATAGGAGCTTTTTGGTTTCATGAGGTCCCATTTATTTATTGTTGGCCTTAGTGCCTGTGCTATTGGTATTCTGTTCAGGAAGTCTTCTCCTGTGCCGATGTGATCAAGGCTTTTGCCCATTTACTCTATTAGGTTCAGTGTATCTGATTTTATTTTGAGGTTTTTGATCTACTTGAACTTGAGTTTTGAGCAGTTTGATAACTATGAATCTTTTCTATATTTCTCTGCATACATTCATCCAGTTTGACCAGCACCAGTTTTTAAAGACGCTATTTTTTACAGTGTATATTTACAAAAAATCCGGTGCCTATGTGTGGATTTATGACTTGGTCTTCAATTCTGTTCTACTCATCAATGTCTGTTTTTATGCCAATGCCATGCAATTTTACTAGTACAGCTTGAAAGCCAAGATGGTGATATCTTTGGAAGTTTTATTATTGTTCAAGAGGATTTTTTTAAACTTTATTTCTTTATTTATTTGCCTTGGTGTTTGCCTGGAACTGGAACTACAGACAGTTGTTAGCTGCCATGTGGGTGCTGAGAATTGAACCCGGGTCCTCTGGAAGAGCAGACGGTGCTCTTAACTGCTGAGCCATCTCTCCAGCCCCCTCAAGAGGGTTTTTTAACCTATCCTGGAATTTTTTTATTCATATGAAGTTGAATATTATCCTTTTAGGGTTCATAAAGAACTGTGCTAGAATTTTTTTTAATTTTTTTTTTTGATTTATTTATTTATTATGCATACAGTTTTACAGAAGAGGGCGCCAGACCTCATCATAGATGGTTGTGAGCCACCATGTGGTTTTGCTGGGAATTGAACTCAGGACCTCTGGAAGAACAGTCAGTGCTCTTAACCTCTGAGCCATCTCTCCAGCCCCCTGTGCTAGAATTTTGATTGTGTTTGTATTGAATCTGTAGATTGCTTTTGGTACAATGGCCATTGTTGCTATGTTGATCCTACTGATCCATGGAAGTGAGAGTTATTTCCATCTTTTTTTATTTCTTTCTTCAAGTCTTTGAAGCTTTTGCCATGCAAGTCTTTTACTTGCTTGCTTAGAGTTTCTCCAAGATATTTTATATTAATTGTGTCTATCTTGAAGATAGTTACATTTCTTTCAGTCCATTTCCAATTTATATATAGGAGGACTACTCATTATTTTGAGTTAATCTTGTATCCTCTCACTTTGGTAAAGGTGTTTTTCAGGTATAGAAATCCCCTGGTAGCATTTTTGAAGTTGCTTATGTACACTATCATATCATCTGCAAATAATGATACTTTGGCTTTTTTCCAAGTTATATTCCCTTGATCTTCTTCAGTTGTCCTATTGCTGTAATGAGCCTTTTTCTGTCCAGTTAGCCAGCTCCCAAATAATGACACTGAGATATCTTATTAATTATGAAAGCTTGGCCTGTCTTAAGCTTGTTTTATTAGCCCTTATAACTTAAGGTAACTTGCTTTCATTAATCTATGTATTACCATTTGTCTTTTTACCTTTCTTTTATTCTATATGTCTGACTCTCTCCATGCCTCATTGGCATTTCACACTTCAATTATCTCCTTCTACTTTTTTTTTCTTACCAAAAGTACTACCTATACCTCCTTCTGCTTAACTATTGGTCTTTGAGAGTTTTTTTTATTACATCAAACACAGGAATATATCTTCAAAAAGTGTACAAATATCCCACAGCATATTGCTCTAGCTAAAACTTCAAGTATAGATATGGAGTTGAATAGATATGGAGAGAATGGATAGCCCTGTCTTGTTCCTGATTTTAATGGATTTGTTTTGAGTTTCTCTCCCTTTAATTTGTTATTGGCTATGAGATTCCTGTAAATTGCCTATACTATGTTTAGGTATATTTCTTGTATTCCTAAATTCATATGGTTTGGTTATATGGTGGATGACATTGACAGATTTTTTTTAAACTTTACTTATTTACTTATTTATTTGCCTTGGTGTTTGCCTGGAACTGGAACTACAGACAGTTGTTAGCTGCCATGTGGGTGCTGGGAATCGAACCCGGGTCCTCTGGAAGAGCAGACGGTGCTCTTAACCACTGAGCCATCTCTCCAGCCCCCGACAGATTTTTTTATATTGAGGCATCCTTGCATCTCAGAGATGAAGCCTACTTGATCATTGTGCATAATCTTTTTGATGAGTTCTTAGATCCAGTTTGTGAATATTTTACAGAGTATTGTATCTATGTTCATGAGGGATCTTGGTCTATAATATACTTTCTTTGTGTAGTTTGAGTATCAGAGTGATTGTATTCTTATAAAATAGATTTAGCAATATTCTTTCAGTTTCTATCTTATGAAATAATTTGAGGAGTATTGAAATTAATTCTTTGAAAGTCTGGTAGAATTCTTCACTAAAACCACCTGGTTCTAGATTTTTTGTTGTTGTTGTTATTTAATTTGGGTGGAGGTGATTAGAATTCTAATGACTGTTTTTATTACCTTAGTGGTTATAGGTCTATTTTAGAACTGATCTTGATTTAACTTTGGTAACTGGTACCTATTAAGAAATTATCCATTTCTTTTAGATTTTACAGTTTGGTGGAACACTTTTTTAAGTATATCCTTACAATTTTTTAAATTTCCTCTGTTGTTATGTTCTCATTTTCACTTCTGATTTTGTTAATTTTTATACTCGCTGTCTCTGTCTCTCCTCAATCTCTCTGTCTTTTGGTTAGTTTGTATAGGTCTTTATCTTCTTGATTTTATTAAACAACCAACTTCATTTCATTGATTATGCTTTTCTTTGTGTTTACTTTATTGATTTCAGTCTTCTGTGTGATAATATTTTGCCTTCTACTCCTGTTTGATGTGCTTGCTTCTTTTTGTTCTAGAGCTTAAGGTGTACTATTAAGTTGCTAGTATGAAATCACTCCAAATTTTTTTCATGTAGGCACTTAGTGCTATGAACTTTTACTTTTCTTTTGGCACCACTTTCATTTTGTCCCATAAGTTCAGGGATGTTCTGCATTCATTTCTCATTTCTTTATTTCTGTCTTGACCCAGCATATTTTCATTAAGTACAGAGTTGTTCAATATATATAAATTTGTGAAATTTCTCTTATTATGTTGTTGATGTCTAGCTTTAATTTCTGGTACTTAGAAGTTATTTCAATTTTCCTGTTTCTTTTTTTTTTAATTCCATACTGTTTGTCTTATGTCCCAGGCACATTGCTAGCTAGCTCTTTCATCTTGATTCAACCCATTTCTAGTATTCTACCTGCCATGTGGCCCACCTGGGGTCATGGTTTAGCTTAAAACAATAAGGATGTAGCCTTGTGGCAAATGGCTATCTGTAGGAGCTAACTTATAAAATTCAAAAAAGAAAAAGTAGTATGTCTAGGAAATAATGCTAAAAATTGAGCATCATAGGTGTAAAAACAAATTCCATTCTATGTCTTACATTTGATACAAAAATTTACTAAGAAAAATTAGTTCTGGGAATTATTCACATAGAAAAGTTGCTATATAGCATTTTAATTTTCTATTTATTTTTAAAAGATCTGAACAAATTTTAAGCATTAATTCAACCCATTTCTAGTAATTTATCTGCCATGTGACCTGGCCCGTGGCTCACCTGTATTCCTTATGTGGCTCTTCTTCAGGGGGTCAGATGGAGACTCAATTTTCTTATTTCAAATGAGATTTGCTTTGTTCCTGAACATGTGGTCAATTTTGGAAAATGTCCCATAAGGTACAAAAGGTATTCTTTTGTGTTTGGATGAAATATTCTGTAAATATCTGTTAGGTCCATTTGGTTAATTATGTAATTTAGCTCAATCGGTAGAGCATGAGACTCTTAATCTGAGAGTCATGGGTTTGAGCCCCACATTGGGTACCACATGTAGACAGAAGTTTCTATCTCATAGGGTCCCAAAGCCATTCAGTCCCAAAAAAACATAGTCTTATATTAATTATATATGCTTAGCTGGTAGCTCAGGCTTACTACTAACTAGCTCTTACACTTACTTAACCCATAATTCTTATAAATGTTTAGCCATGTGGCTGTGTAATTTTTCTCAGTAAGATATTCTCATCTTGCTTCCTCTGCATCTATCTGGAAACTCATGCCTCTGCCCTTCTTCTCAGAATTCTCTTAGTCTGTTTGCCCCAATTAGCAATTGACCAATCAGAGTTTTTGTTAAACCAATTCAAGTAACAAATATTTACAGTGTACAATAGCAGTATCCCACATCAATCTCCAGTATTGTTGTTTGGAAGATCTAGTCATTGGTTAGAGTGGGGTCTTTAAAAGTCTCCCACACCTCCCACACATATGTGATTTAAGCTCAAAAAGTGTTTTACACACTTGGTTGCCCTTACATTTGTGGCATAGATGTTAAGAATTAAAACTTCATTTCAGTGGGTTTTTCCTTTGATGAGTATGCAGTGTCCTTCCCTATCTTCTTTGATTAATTTTGTTTTGAAGCTTATTTTGTTAGATATTAAAATAGATGTTCCAGATTGCTTCTTAGGTCCATTTTCTTCAAATATCTTTGTCTAAACCTTTAATCTGAGGTAATGTCTGTTTTTGACATTAAGGTGTACTTCTTAGATGCAGCAGAATAATGAATCCTGTTTTCTCATACATTCTGTTAGTTTGTGTCCTTTTAGGGGAGGAATTGAAACCACTGATACTGAGAGTTATCAATGACCAATGATTGTTTATGCTTGTTATTTTCTTATTGTTGGTAGTAATGGTGGTGGTGATGTGTATGTAAGTAACTGTGTATGCTTGTTTCCCTCCATTTGTTTTTGCTGGTGTGAGTACATCCCCTGCTTATCTTTCTGGGTTTGAGATACCTCATTCAGGAGGATATTCTCCAAATCCATCCATTTTCCTGCAAATTTTAGAATATCATTCTTTCTTACTGCTGAGTAGTACTCCATTGTGTAAATATACCATAACTTGTTAATCCATTCCTCAATTGAGGGGCATCTAAATTGTTTCCAGGTTCTTACTATTACAAATAATGCTGCTGTGAACATAGTTGAGCTAATGCTTTTGAGGTGTGAATGTGCATCTTTATACATTCTAAGCATGTCACAGTGTGTATTGCTGGGTCCTTGGAGAGACTGATTCCTAGTTTTCTGAGAAACCACCATACTGTATTCCAAAGTGGTTGAACAAGTTTACACCCCCACCAACAATGGAAGAGTGTTCCCCTCATTTCACATCCTCTCCAGCATAGGCTGTCATCTGTGTTTTTAATCTTAGCCACTTTGAAGGTGTAAGATGGTATCTCAAAGTTGTTTGGATGTACATTTCTCTGATGGCTAAAGATGTTCAGCACTTTTTCATGTGCCTTTCAGCCATTGTCTGAGAATTCCCTTTTTAAATCAGAACCCCATTTTTTAATTGTGTTATTAAGGGTTTGGGGCTCCAGTTTCTTGAGTTCTCTATATATTTTAGAGATCAATTCTCTGTCACTTGTAGGGTTGGTAAAAAATCTTTTCCCATTCTATAGGCTGTCACTTTGTCTTATTAACTGTGTCCTTGGCCATACAGAAGCTTCTCAATTTCAGGAGGTCCCACTTATTAATTATTGTACTTAGTGTCTGCACTACTGGTGTTATATTTAAAAAGTGGTCACCAGTGCCAATGTGTTGGAGGGTATTTCCCACTTTTTTTTCTATCAAGTTCTGTGATAGAAGTTATATTGAGGTCTTTGATCCACTGGGATTTGAGTTTTGTGCAGGGTGACAGGCTTGGATCTATTTTCATTTTTCTACACACTACCATCCAGCTATGCCAACACCATTTGTTTAAGATACTATCATTCTTCCATTGAATATATTTGGCCTCTTTGTCAAAAATCAAGTGTTCAGAGGTGTGTGGGTTAACGTCTGGGTCTTCAATTCAATTCCATTAATCCACAAGTCTGTTTTTAGACCAGTACCAAGCTGTTTTTATTACTGTAGCTCTATAGTATAATTTCAAGTTTGAGATGGTTATGCCTCCTGAGGTTCTTTTGTTGAGAAAAATTGTTTTGACAATTCTGGCTTTCCAGTTATTCAAATAAAATTGAGTATTATTCTTTCAAAGTCTGTAAAAAATTGTATTGGGATTGTGATGGGAATTGCATTGAATCTGTAGATTGCTTTTGGTAAGATTGCCATTTTCTAAGTTGATCCTACCTACGCAGGAATATGGGAGATCTTTCCATTTTCTGATATCCTCTTCAATTTCTTTCTTCAGAGATTTAAGTTTTTTGTCAAACATATCTGACATTTCTTTCATTATACTTACACCTAGGTATTTAATGCTATTTGCTGCTATTATAAAAGATGATGTTTCTCTTATTTCTTTTTCAGCCCTTTTATATTTAGTGTATAAGAGGGCTACTGATTTCTTTGAGTTAATCTTGTTAATCTCTTCCAATTTCTTTTTTTGTATTTTCTGCTATTTCTCTAAGGAAAATTTTAATATCTTCTTTTAAAGCTTCTATTATCTTCATAAAATTGTTTTTAAAGTTGTTTCCTTTTGCTTCTTCTTCATTGTCATGCTCAGGTCTTGATGCTTTAGAACCACCAGATTCTGGTGGTACATTGTTTTTCTTTATGTTGCTATATGTATTGGTGCACTAGCATCTAGCCATTGCTTCCTGAGATCATTGTAGGATTTGTCTCTGTCTCAAGAAGCTTCTCTTGGTCCAATATTAGTTCTTGGTCTACTTGGAGGTCATGTATTCTGTGTCACAGTGACCCTTCTTAATTCAGTAGGTGCTGTCATGCTGTGGGTCTCAGTTGGCCTCTTTTGATCAAGTCAGTGCTGAGAAACCTAGGGTCTCAGGTAGCTGTTTTTGATCCAAAAGGAACTGAGGAACTCTCTTAGTCTCTTTGTCTCTTAGTTTCTTAGTCTTATGTGGGCTGGGATTCTGTGGGTTTCTGATTGTTACTGAGGTTGCTGGGTGATGGTTCTTACTCTCTTAGTTTACTATGTGCTGTGAATCTCTTAGTCTGCTGTTGGCTAGGAGTTTGTAGGATTCCCATTACTGCTGAGGTCACTGAGAACTCTGGGTGATGGCTTGGATTAGGGAATGGAGCAGTGTTTTGGAGCTGGGAGTGTCCAGTGAGCTGGGTTTTACTGAAGCTTTTGGCTTGCCGGGGTTTTCCCTGCTGGCCTGGATTTATGGCAGAGCTGAGTAAGGTGGTGTTCCAAGGGCTATGTTCCTGGGCTGGGTCCTGGAGACTGGTATCTTGGCCTGGCCTGGGAGTGGTGTCACTCATCTTTTATTATGTTGTGGGCCAGACGTCTGTGGGTTTTTCTGACTTTTTTGATAAAGCACAATACAGATATGTAATTGAAATAAATCTCTTTCTCTTCATCTTGCATTTTGGTTTTGGCAGTTTGAATACAACTGGCTCCCATAATCTCATATGTAGTGTCACTGTTTGAAGGTATGGCTTTGACAGAGTAGGTATAATTTTGTTAGAGAAAGTCTGTCACTTTGGGGCATGCTTTGAGATTTTCTGTGCTCAGGAAATTAGCCACTGTCTCAGACCACTTCCTGTTGCCTGCAAGATGTAGGAATTTCAGTTCCAACTTCATGCCTATCAGCACTCTGCCATGTCCCCCCATGACGACAATGGACTAAAACTCTGAACTCTAAGTCAACAGCTCAATTAAATTTTTTTAATGGTGTCACTTTAAAGGAATATAAATGCTAACAAAGATATTGATCTTGATGTTTCATCACAGCAATAAAAGTCCTAATTAAGAGACCCTCCTAGCCTTGCTTCCCCCTTGTTCACTTTGACATCTCAGCCTCCAACACCAACAGTCATGGTCTGTCAGCACACTAACTGGGCAGAGATACCAGGGAGACACCGAAGAGACACCAGAGAGACAGCAGAGAAGCCAGCAGCAGATGCAAAGGAAAGAAGATAACCATGTTGCTCTGACATAAGTAACCTGGTCATGGAGTGGTGCTGCCACATTTTGGATTTGTCAGATGTACAATGAAGATCATGGGTTTGGAGAAGGTGAACCCTAATGCCTGTCACATTATGCCCAAATTCTACTTGTAACTTTGGAAGAGTCTCTAATTTTTGGCCACTTTGATTTTCTTGGGAGTGAAACAGAGGAGATTAAACTGACTAATGGCTCTTGTGCATCAAAATTTCTGTGGCTTTCATGTTGTGAGTTTGCTAGTGTAATTGGGATGTTCCTCAAAGGGCTTTGATTCCTGAGTGTATGTTGGAACATCAAGTCAACTGTGTTGTGAGTCACAATGGAGAAACAGTCACACTTGAAGAAGTCAGGTTTTAAATCTACAATGTCATTAGACATGATAAGATTCAGAAGGTGACTTCTGACACCTGAACCCAGGCCCTGAATGTTTACTCTGCTTCTGTGCTGAGCACAGCTCACCCAGAATATGGCTGATGTAATAGCAACAGGGGAACAGCCAAGTCCCTGGGCACACAGCTGAGAGGTGAGAGGTCAAGAAGTGACAACTGACATCATAACACAGCGACCTCATGAGAACAGTTGACCCTCGGAACATATAGCTGATTAAGAGCACTCAGACCAACAACTCACTAGGAGCCAGCCAAGAACTAAGCAAGAGTGAACTGGGGAAACATTGACAGATGGCAGTGCAAGAATACATGCATCAATACAAATGTCAACAAGACACCACCAGAAGAAGCAAGTAGTTCTATAGCTTGAAGACCTGAACATAACAACAAAGGGCGAACAGAAGGAAATGACCTTAAAAACAGCTTTATGAAACTAATAGAAACCTGAAAAAAGGATATTAAAAATTCCCTTAAAGAAATAGAAGAAAATACAAACAGAAAATTAGAAGAGATGAACAAAGCCTTTACATAAAATAAAGAAAAAGAAGAAAAAGAAAACTAACAGCTGAAAGAAAATTACGAAGAATTAAAAACTGAAATAGAAATAATAAAGAAGGCACAAACCAAGACAAAATTAGAAATAGAAAATCTGAAAACATGACCAAGAACCACAGATTCAAGCATAACCAATAGAATCCAAAAGATGTAAGAGAGAATCTCTGTGGTAGAAGACTCAATAATAGTAATAGATACAACAGTTAAAGAAAACACTAAGACCAAAAAAGTCATAACACAAAATTTCCAGGAAATGTGGGACACCATGAAAAGATCAAACCTGAGAATAACTGGAATTGACGAGAAAAATACCAACATAAAGGCACAGAAATTATATTCAACAAAATCATAAAAGAAAACTTCCCCAACCTAAAGAAATGCCTATAAAAATACAGGAAGCCTACAGAACACCAAATAGACTACACCCACAAAAAAAATATCTGCTTGACATATAATACTCAAGCCTCTAAACCTACAAAACAAAAACAGCAAAATACTAAGAACTGCAAAGGAAAAAGGTCAAATCACCTATAAAGCCAGACTCATCAGAATAACATCCAACTATTCAATGGAAACTATGAAAGCAAGAAGGTCCTGGTCGGACATTATATAAACACTAAAAGTACATGGATGCCAACCTAGACTACTATACCCAGCAAAACTATCAATCAACATAGATGGAATAAACAAGATATTTTATGATATAACCAGATTTAAACAAAATCTAATCACAAATCCTGCCCTACAATAAGCCCTAGAAAGAAAACTCCAACCTAAGGAAAACAGAAGCACCCATGTAACCACAGGCAATTGATAAGCCCACAGAAAAATCCCCAGAAGAAAGGAAACACAAGCTACTACCAAAAATGATGGGAGGTATTGATCATTGGTCATTAGCATCCCTTAACATCAATGGACTCAATTCACCTATAAAAAGACACACCCTAAAACAATGGATACATAAACAGAAACCATCCTTCTGTTGCATAAAGGAAATGCACCTCAACTTTAAAGAGAGACACAGGCTCAAAGTAAAGGGTTGGGAAAAGACTTTCCAATCAAATGGCCCTAAAATTCAAGCTGCTGTAGCCATTATAATATCTAACAAAATAGACTTTAAACTAAAACCAATAAAAAGAGACCAGGAAGGTCACTAATTAGGAAAATTCAGGAAAAATTCACCAAGACAAAATCTCAATCCTGGATATCTATGCCCCTAACACAAAGGCATTTACATGTGTAAAAGAAGCACTTCTAAAGCTTAAACCCCATATAAAACCTGACACACTAAGAGTGAGAGACTTCAATACCCCACTTTCATCCTTGGATAGGTCAACCAGACAGAAACTCAACAGAGAATTAAGGGATCTAGCAGAAGTTATGACCCAAATGGACTTAGTAGATATATACCGACCCCTTGACCCAAAAGGAATATACATATTTCTCAAGCACCCCATGGAATTTTCTCTAAAATTTAGCACATACTAGGTCATAAAGAAAATATCAACATATAATTCCTTGTACCATTTCAGATCACCATGGTCTAAAGTTAGAGTTCAACAACATCAAGAATCAAAGAAACTCTACCAACTCATAGAAACTAAACATCACTCAACTGAACCACCTCTGGGTCAAGGAAGAAATTAAGAAAGAAATCAAAGACTTCCTAGAATTTAACGAAAATAAATCCATGGCATACCGAAACTTTTGAAATACATAAAAGCAGTCTTAAGGGGAAAATTCATAGCACTAGAAGTTTACATGAAAAGACTAGAAAAAAGCAATAATCAGATTCAATAAAATTCCCATCAAAATTCCAACACAATATTTTATTGACCTTGAAAGAACAATATTCAATTTTATTTAAAATAACAGGAAACCCAGGATTGCCAAAACAATTTTGCTCAACAAGAGAACCTCAGGAGGCATCATCATTCTCTACTTCAAATTATACTATAGAGCCACAGTAATAAAACTAGCTTGGTACTGGCATGAAAACAGACTTGTGGATCAATGGTATTGAACTGAATACCCAGACATTAACCCGCACACCTCTGAACACTTGATTTTTGACAAAAAGGCCAAATATATTCAATGGAAATAAGATAGTATCTTCAATAAATAGTGTTGGCATACCTAGATGGCAGTGTGTAGAAAAATGAAAATAGATCCAAACCTATCACCTTGCACAAAACTTAAATTCAAGTTGATTGAAGACCTCAACATAAACCCAACTACACTGAACTTGATAGAAAAGAAAGTGGGAAATGCCCTCCAATGCATTGGCACTAGTGACCACTTCCTAAATATAGCACCAGTAAAACAGACACTCAGAACAACAATCAATAAGTGGGACCTCCTGAAACTGAGACGCTCTGTACGGTCAAGGACGCAGTCAATAAGACAAAATGACAGCCTACAGAATGGGAAAAGATTTTTACCAACCCTACAAGTGACAGAGGATTGATCTCTAAAATATATAGGGAACTCAAAAAACTAGAGCCCCAAACCCCTAATAGCACAATTAAAAAATGGGATTCAGAACTAGAAAGGGACTTCTCAGCAGAATTACATATGGCTGAAAGGCACATGAAAAAGTGCTCAGATGACAGCCTATCCTGGAGAGGATGTGGAGTGAGAACACTCCTCCATTGTTGGTGGGTGTGTGAACTTGTTCTCAGAAAACTGGGGATCAGTCTCCCCAAGGACCCAGCAATACCACTACTGGGCTTATACCCTAAAGACGCACATTTGTACCCCAAATGCAGTAGCTCATCTATGTTCATAGCAGCATTATTCGTAATAGCAAGAACCTGGAAATAACCTAGATGCCCCTAAACTGAGGAATGGATTAAAAAGCTATGGCACATCTATACAATGGAGTACTACTCAGCAGTAAGAAAAAATGTTACTCTAAAATTTGCAGGCAAATGGATGGATATAGAGAATATCCTCCTGAGCGAGGTATCACAATTCCAGAAAGATAAGCAGGGGATGTACTTACTCATTAGTGGACTTTTTAAACAAATATAAAAATAGAGAGAGATCATTATATAGAAGAACTCAAGACCAGAACATAGCTTAATGACACAATGCCTCACTTCTGCATTGATGGGTTCTGGTAGAGGGGTGGGAAAGACTTGTTTTTTTTTTTTTTTAACTTTATTTATTTGCCTTGGTGTTTGCCTGGAACTGGAACTACAGACAGTTGTTAGCTGCCATGTGGGTGCTGGGAATTGAACCCGGGTCCTCTGGAAGAGCAGACGGTGCTCTTAACCGCTGAGCCATCTCTCCAGCCCCAAGACTTGGTTTTTTTTTTTAAGAGTCTGGTCACAGGGAATTTAATTATGCTCCAGTAAGCAAATGAGCGGCGTGAATGGCGGTTTTGTAAATGGGAAGATCATAAGAGTGAGCATGATTCTGAGAGGTCTGGTATCTGAGTTTGATGGGGTGCATGATGTAAAAACACCAAATAATAAACATATATATGAAAAAATCTTTTAAAAAAGGAAAAAGAAATACTATAATTAATATCAGGGTTTCACTGGCTTTGTAACTTTTAAAGGCTTGGTTTATTTTTTTAAGTTGTATGAAATAATATGATATGTATTTGTCATAGTTGTTTAAGTTATAATAGAATTCCATAGTAAGTTCATATTTTCTTGTTTGCTTCTGTTATTGCTCTTTAATTTTTAGTATGCAGTGTTTTATTAGTATTATAAGTACTTCAAGGTTACAAAGTATGCATTTGTTAAAATCATTCATTAAATTTAGGTTTAATTTTGCTATCTAAAAACTCACCATATTTTTTCAGAATCTTCAATTTATCGAAACAAATTTATAATGTATGTTCTTATGATTTTCAGGATTTTCATTCATATCTATTATAATGTTTGTATTTCAATTTCTAGGTTTTTTGAAGTAGGTCTTCCCTTTTTTGTTTAATTTAGTTAAGAATTTGCCATTTGTGTTTAATCTTTAATAAATAAATAAATAAAAGTAAAATAAATCTCAATCATATCCTGACTTTTTGAAATTAATCTTATTCTGGTTGTGTTATAGTATTACTGTCCAAAACTATGTTACTTAGTGCAGCTTTTTTTCACCCTTTTGACATTTGTCTTTAAGAGTTAGTTTAACTTATTTGTCCTTTTGAACTTCTCCTTTTCTTTCTAACCAAACTAATCTGTACTCTATTTTTCTATTCACAATATTTGAAGCATAAATGAAATAATCTGATTTTTAAATATATGATAGAAGTTGCTTTCAAGTTTGTTTGAGTTTTGATTTTCTTATATTACTGTTGGTGCGTTTGACTTTTTATTTCTTCATAAGTTAGTTATTTTATATTTTAGTTGTGTCAACAGTCAACAAACAAAATTTACAAATGTATGTAAATCTATACTCAAAGAGTAGTTTGAAACCATATTTAAACCATAATATTTAATTCTTTTACATTTATTGTGATTAGTGGTATATTTGCAGCTAATACTCCAACTTATCTTATGGTTTCTCTTTGTTCCATGTCTGTGTTCCTTTTTTCTGTTTTTGATTGAATTTAAATAAATTGATATTTTTATACTGGTTAAAAAAAACCAAAACAACAACAACAACAACAAAAAAAAACAAATGATGAGGCAGCTCTTGAAGACAAACACTGGAGGTTGACCTCTGGCCTCTACACACAAACAATACACTAGTATATATGTATCTACATGCATGCACAAACACATGCTTACACTCAAAAACAAATAGGGAATACAATGTCTACTTAAAGTTTGAGGATCAAAGGGGCCATGTATGAGTTCAAATTTTTAAACAGGTGATAATATTAAATTTCAAGTTCTGTGCTCTAGGACAACTCTCAGGAGCACAAATCTAATATGTACCTTGTCACCACTAGCACCTTTTAGGCACTTTAATTTATTGAACTAGTTCAATGGAAAAATACAGTTATCTCCAAAAGAATATAGCAGCAAGACTATTCATAAATCTAGCTAATGAAGTTATAACTATTAAAGTCTCATATTACTTTGTATACATTATTCAACCTATTCACAGGATGTGGTATGTATTTACTGCACTCTAAATATGTTCTCCTCCCAAAATATGGACTCCATGTGAGAAGGACTTGATCTATTTTATTTCCTATTCTATGCCTGGTGCCCCAACCATATGGTAACATGTAGTAAATACATAAATGATTTAAGTGTGAGATAACTGGTCTTTCCTTCACATCCTCTTCCATGAATTATACTAATATATAACTTTTGCTTGCCTATGAGATTTTACTGAATATTGCTTTCCTCAATTTATGAATGTTTAATCTCTCAATGGAGGAGCCTAATAGTCTGGGGTCATGTGTATTTTTCAACCTAATCCAAAGTGAAACAGCAGAAACAGCAGGGAAAGAACTTCAGTCTAACTGGGCATGCCAGGGGATACTTTCTGGAGGAGATACAAGCTGGGCTGTATCTTGAGAACATCATGTCTCATCTGGAAGACTGTGGCTCATGAGGGAATCTCAGGCATGTCAGTATTGCAGACTCTTTGGAACTGGGTGGAAAGCAAAGAGATGCTAGTGAATAAAGCAGGCAGTTGTCACAGAGGAGTTAGTAAACACTGAGGAATGTGAGTCCAATATTTTTCAAAACATTTTTTTGCTATATTTTAAGCAGACAAACAATATGACTAGACTTGTAATTACAAATATTGTAGCTGCAATTACAGCTCAATAGAATGGCTCCAAATTATAAAAGTTAAGATATGTCCTAATATCAGCAAGTCTTTTCCCCACAGTTCTGTTTGATTTGAAATGATTCTCAAGTGTGCATCCAAGCTTGATGCCGCCCTAAGATAATGCCCTCAGAGCATCAAGGATGCTCACAAACGTGGGTGTCTATTTTGTAAATTAACAAAGGCACAGCTCCTAGAATAAAAGTCATAATGGTGGTGGTTTTGTTTAGGTGGCTGTTCTTCAGAATCACAGAGGAGACTGTCAAGCTTTATTCTTCTGCTTCAGCTTTTAGCCGGCATTACTCCTGATTACACACTCCATTGATTATCTAGCTTGTTTCTGATGACCTTCCATCACCATATCTTGTCCTTTGGAAGCCTCTCCAACATCATTAGTGACATTATCTTAAGAATCATCATGTATGGCCCAACTATGTGAGCTATAATTGTGCGTGTCACTTTGGACTAGTCTCCTTTATAGATTATTTTATTAATGGTCCTATGATCTTCATGTTGATATCAAGAAAGTCTTCTTCTGCCACCTCAAAGATGAGGCTCATCTCAGTGCCAGAGGTGACCAACTCAAAGAAACACTCTTCAGTGTGAATCTTGATGATGACAAAGAAAGTGCTGTTTGGACTCTTACCTGCTTTATCAACCACTGCCTCAGCTTTTCTCTTACTTATTTGATGTTACGCCATTGTTTTATCAGTGTTATAACCATGAGTGGGAGATTTATTACTATCTTTATTTTAAAATCTTCTAACATATTATGCATGGTGTGTGTGTGTGTATGTGTGTGTGTGTGTATGTGTGTGTGTGTGTATGTGTGTGTGTGTGTGTGTGTGTGTGTGTGTGTGTGTCAGAGTGGGCATGTGCCATCACATGTACAGGTCAAAGGACAACTTTATGGAGCTGATTCTTTCACCTTCACATGGGTTCTGGGGATTCAACAAATGTCATCAGGCTTTCACCAAAAGTACTTTTCCCTCTGAGTCATTGTAAAATTCTTTCTTTAGTTCTTCTACCTTAATCCCAATAGAGCAACACTGCCATTTTTATTTCAAGACCTTGCTCAGTAAGTAACAATGTTCATGCTATGTTTTAGATTCCATTGTCTAAGTTAAATAACATTGAGTTCTCCCTCAATTCCCCCACATTATGTCAAGATTTATCCACATGGGTGTGAAACACAAACAAGAGTCTGTTTGCTGCACTATACTTTTCACATGTTTCTTAGCATTGATATAAACCCAGAATTATCACCTTTATAATAAATGCCCCTTTAACTGTCTCAGAGCTATGCTCACTGCATTTTATAGGATAAGACAATGCAACAGTCTCATCAGTATGTCAAGGAGGTGGATTTAGTCAGAAAAAAAATGCTGAAAATACTTGAGACCTACAGTGCACTGCAATAAGACTGGAAGGTGGAATTACTTCCTTTCAGGAAGAAATCCTGACATGATAATTCTTCCCATAACACACAAAGGATCTGGATACTGATAGTGAGTCAAAGGGTGGTGCAAGGGAAGTGTTTCCTCTTGGTCTCCTGAGTTTTCTGGTGTCTCTTGAATGAACACATTCCATCTGCCTTGACATACCTGCTCTCCAATACCCATGAGCAATAATGACAATGTTGCCAAATGAATGGCTCATTTCTCTTTTCTGCTAAGAATCCACCAGGCTCATCATCTTCACTTGTCTCCAGAATTGTCTGTTTTAAAAGTACTCTTGCTATACACTGGTAATTTATCATTCTCAGACTTCTGTTCTAACTTGTTTTTATAGAAGAGCCAAGCAACTGTGAAGCTAATTGGTCTTAAGATTTAGGCCTGAAAAGTTCCTGTGTTCATATAACCATCCAGGTAGTACATTTTTGTAAAAGGAGGAAATGAACATTTAACTGAAACACAGTTAAAACTGTTTGTTCGTACTATTAATATTGGAGTGGCTATGGGAAATTTTGAAAGCTGGCTATCGAACAAAGTTCACATTTATTCAAGTTAAATCCATAGCCACTTTCCTTGATAGCTAAGCTATCACTACCTATAAGTATGGCTTCTAGAAATACACTTATTTCTCTCTATGCTGACTCACTAGTTATCCTGACATGAAGATGTAGGAACCCATGAACTAGTGAGATAACTAGGGGTACTAGTGGGGGTTAAAAGTACTGGATGATCTTCGAGGAGACCAGGGTTCAATTCCCAGCACCAACATGGTGGTTCACAACTTTCTGCAACTCCAGCTCCAGTACATCAAATGCCCTCTTTTGACCTCTTCAGGCATTACATAAACACACACACACACACACACACACACACACACACACACACACACACAAAATGTAGAGTCAGAGATCATCACAGGAGAAAAACTATATGAGGGAACCAGCTCATCAAAGAATGTACAGCTTCATTACCAGCAGATAGACTATGGGGAAATTCTTCATTTTCTTTCTCCCTCAACCCACATTTGACCATTCAGAAATCATTGTTGATGTCATCTCTGACTTCTGTTAATTTATTTACTCTATTTCAATAATCTCTTTCCTGCGTTAAGACAACAGCTTCCTGATTGGTCCTACATCTTTACTTGCACTGCCTAGGGTTCATAAAGATAGCTTTAAAGTGTCATTTAAAGTAAGTAAATAGTGTCATTCTAAATGTATCTGCTTTTCTTCCCACAACACCATGGCTTCTGGTCTTAAAACTATGGGCTTTTTCAATGGCTTAAAACACTTTTCATGATCTTGTCTTTCTGTTTACTTATCTTTTAAAAACTTAACTTTGAATACTCCTGCCTTTCCCATATTTGTCATCTCTGAAGTCTGTTCTTTTCTAATGAAACAGGAAGGGAACAAACCTGGAGAAGACCAAAAGTTGGAAGGACTGGAAGAAGAAACTAAAATCAAGGTATATTGTATTAAAAAAATGAATTTAATTTCAATTTTAAAAAAGGCATTTGCCGAAGTGGGCTGTCTCAACAGCATACAGTAGAGAACTGTGGAATGTGAATATGAATTTTTGTAACAAAAAAGCACTTGGGCTAATTTTTCTAACTTATTCCACTTTCTGGAAGACAATCTATCAATCTAGATTTATAAAATTCAAAACCCTTTAAATCATCACTATTTTACTTCATCCCTTGCCTTTCATCTATCAGCTCTGAAAATACATGATGTCCTTGTAATTTCATTTTACTTTCTCCAACTTCAATATTGTAATGTGAAAATCCTCTCTGTGAATAACCGGCTCTACCAGTGGGAGGAGCAGTCCCACGATGTCTGGATGGAGCAGCACCCCTTGTTCCTCTATCACCCTTTCCTCTAACTCCAACTTGAAAATCTTCATAACCATAGTATGGATCTTCATATCCACCACAATAGTTATGGTAATCATAGCCATAATAATCATAATAATCTTCATATCCATAATAATCTGGAGGATATCCATAGCCACCTTTACCTCCATGGCCCCGACCAACCTCTTGTTGGAGGGGGCATATGGGATGAACCATAATAGTAGTAATCATCATACATTTGATTTTTTGCTGTTTGCCTCTGAGCTTTTCTTTCTTTCCTCTTCTGATCCGGAGGCTTAGCAAAAATTATTTCAATATTTTCTCCTTCCAAGTCTTTACTATTCATTTCTTCCATAGCCTTGACATCACCATCTCGTTCATCAAAACGAATGAAAGCATAATCTTTTAGCTTCTTCACTCGTTCCAGTTTCCCAAACTGACTAAATGCCTAAAATTTCTTCTGTAACAGTATTGGCAAGATTTTTTACACAACACACTTTTACCTTTGCCATAACTTTGGGATCAGGATCTTCTATGGGATCAGCCCATTCAACAGTTCCAACATTTCCCCAGACTTTGACTTCACCACTCATTTAACCTACGCCTTGCCTGGGCAGCTGTTTTGTGATCTTCATATTCAAGAAAGCAAAAGCCTTTGTTTTTTTTTCTTGTCATCCGGTTGGTAATATAAAATGACATCTGTGAGACCCTCTGTCACTTTACTAAATTATTCAAGAATCTCTTCCTTGGTTTTACTCTTAGGAATAGAGCCCACAAAAAGCCTGTTGTTCGCAACTGAGATGCAGACACCAATGTGCTTTCCAGAATGAATTTCATGATTATTATACAGTTTAACAGCCTCTTGTGCTGCTTCTTTTGTACAAAAAGTGACAACCACCCATAGCATCTATTGAGACCAGTAAGTGGAGCCATCATTAAGTGAAGATCCCATATAGGTCCAGCTTTCTCAAATAATGGAACAAGCTCATCCTCAAATAGATCTCTGGGGATCTTCCCCACAAATATCTCAATGCCAACAGAAGGCTGCTGACCTGAATAAACAGCATCTGGAGGTGGTCCCCCATTACTTCCTCTGTCTAGTAGTCACATCAAGTGTGTAGCCTGTTCTTTACAAGAGTGCCTTAATCTTTGCCTCATCTGTTCCTTCACTAGAGTCTCCCACTTTGGTCCTTTGTTTCTCTCTCTGCCTGTAAGTCTTCATGACTCCACATAAAAAGGCATTTGTTCTGAACATGAAAGAGATCACTGTCTTTAAACTGTGGAAGTACTGCCAATGCGCCGTCTTCATTGAACTCTTTTAAAGCTTCAATTGCTCTTTCATCTAAATCTCTATGTGCAACTAGACCTGCAACATAAATTTCATCTAGGTTTTCAGCAACTTTCTGTAGTAAACCAGCATCAAGCAATGTCTGAAAATTTTCTGAATGGATAACTGCAGAAGTAGTATCCATGGGCTCTTCAGTACCATTTCCATTAACATGTTCTGTAGCCATGTTTCCAGAGATCCCCCCGCGAGGCTGTGGCAGAAGAATCCTGTCGTACCAGGTCATGTGGCGAGAAACGTGTGCTTGCTGTTCCCTGTCTGGTGTGAGTGGAACTGTTGTAAAATCTCAGGAAACTCTTAAGTGAATGCAGTTGGACAACGCCCCTATACATATACAAAGGTATGGAGGCTAAAGAACTTGCTGCTCTAACAGAGGATCCACACTCAAACTCAAATGATGGCTTACAAACATTCATGATAACAGTTTCAGGGAATCCGATGCAACCTTTTGACCTCCATAGGTACCAGACAAGCACAATGTACACATATATACATGCAGGCCAAACATTCATACACATAAATTAAATAAATATAAAACAGTAAGAAGACATGAACATAGGAGGAGTAATTGGGAAGAAAATTTGGTGTGAGTGTGAGGTCTAAGAAAGTAAAATGGGGACTTTGATCAAGAAACTATATATATATATAAAACATATTTCATATACATAATTGTAAAAGAATATATTTTACACATAAGTAATTTCATTTTAATCAGTGAAAGTTGGATCTTTTGTCCCCACCCTGTAATCATAGCTACTCCAGAGGCATAGCAAATTAGAGGCCTGCCTGTAATAGAGTGAAGTTAAGGCTATCCTGAGACACCATCTCTGAGTAAACTATAAAAATAGGACTAAAGAATCTCAGTGGTATAACACTTGATTAATGTATGTGAAAGACTTTAGATTCTATCCTTAGTACTGTAAACCAAAAAAAAAGAAAAACAAACATCAGGGGGAAGAGGGGAGGAGTATGGGAGAAACACTGGAAAACTGATGAAATCTAGGGAATTTTTTGAACACCTGGCAAAGTATATGAAGGCTACTAATAGAATTAATCCTTGTAACTTTGCACTACAAGATTCTCCTTGATTTAAATGATGATCTTTCCTTTTCACAGTCACAGAATCTCCATTGTGAGATCTTGGTAACAGTTCAGTGTTAGAACACTGATTTTGAAACTGAGGTAACTACTGAGAATGATATTGGAGACTCTGTAGCTGCTGCTAAGAGAGAAGGTGGATTCTCAAAATACATCCAGACACAAATATGTCAGACAAGTAGTTCAGATTCAGGGATGGACAGGAATGCATGTAATGGTGATATAGAACTATACTAGAATAGGATAGGAGAAGTTAGTCTGTTAGTATTTTGCAAGTAGAAGAACACATGGACATGCTAGCACACTGTGTATAAGCCATATTAGGTTTATTAAAAGAACAGGTGGGGGAAGAAAGAGAGGGGGAGGGGAGGGAGCAGAAGAGAAAGAATGTCTGCCACATGGTTGGGGGTCTTTAAAGGCTGACCATGCAGACACGCCCCAGGCGTGGTACAGTGTGCCTCATCAGAGCCTCTACAAGGTGTGGTTGCAACACCACAGGCAGCCACACTCACACTAACATAGTCAAAAGTCAATAATTAAGCTAGTTGTTATAACAGATCACTGGAACTTGATTTTACAGAGCAACTCTGCTAACTAAGTGTTAAAAGCAAAAGCAAAAACAAATAAATAAACATCAAACTGTACTTGGTGACACACACCTGTAATCTGAACACTTGGAAGATAAGAGGGAAAGATTGTGGCTTTGAGGTCAATCCAGGTTATACTGTGAGACTTACACACATACACACACACACACACACACAGAGAGAGAGAGAGAGAGAGAGAGAGAGAGGAAGAGAGAGAGAGAGAGAGAGTGAGAGAGAGAGAGAGATCTCAGAATCAACCCATTTAATGGTTAGAACTGGTAAGTCTCTAGTTCTAATTTATTAGGTGAAAACTACTGAGGCAGGGGAGATGTTGACCACTAGGGTCATTTCACACTAAAATATGAGTGGACAAAGAATATTTTCATTGTTTTGACAAAAACCTTTAAACACAAGGATGCATATATCAGTCCACAAATGTTAACCAAGAGTAAATAAGCTGTCACTGTAGAGCAAAACCATTCACAAACTATAGTAAACAAATATAGATGACTGTGTCTCAGTAAGTACTGTGAACACTCACTTTTGATTTGCATATAATTTTATTCTCATGAACTATTCTTGTGATTTTGTTCAACTATCTTTAAAATTTTGAAAATTTAGCTCATAAATTATACATAACGATACAGTGCTCTGGATTTTGCCTGTATGTCACAGTTTGCCAGCTCTTGACTATGAGTTTACCTAATTTTAAAATTAAATTTCTTCTTCCTTTTTTAATTTTTTTCTTTTCTTCACTGTTAAATTTAAACTTTTTTATTTGTTTATTTGCCTTGGTGTTTGCCTGGAACTGGGAACTGGAACTACAGACAGTTGTGAGCTGCCATATGGGTGCTGGGAATTGAACCCTGGTCCTCTGGAAGAACAGTCAGTGCTCTTAACTGCTGAGCCATCTCTCCAGCACCAATTTTTTTCCTTTTTATCTTTATCTTTTTAAAAGTTTTTTCCCATACCCATTACTGCTCTCCCTCCCTGTCCTCCTCCCAGTCCTCCCTCAGCCTCCCTCTCACATCCATTCCCCAGGAAAAGCAAGGAATCCCAAGGTGAGTCAGTTCAGTCTGACATATCCAACTGAGGTAGTTCTAAGTCCCTCCCCCCAGTATCAAGACTGGGAATAGGCTCCCAGAAGCCCGTTCATGCAACAGTAATAAACTCTAGTCCAACTGCAAGAGACTCCACAAACTGCCCATGCCTTTCTACTGTCTTCTATATTCTGAGAGTTTAATTTGTTTCCATGGAATTTTCCCCACTGTCATTTCAGAGTTAGTGAGATCCCAATATGTCGAGTCAGCTATCTCTGTGGGTCTCTCTCCTCAAGATGCCAATCCTTTTGCTCATGTACTCTCTCTTTCTTTTCATATGGTCCAGGAACATGACCTGGTCCTTAATTAATCTCTGCTTCTGCTCTAACCATTGCTGGATAAAGGTTTTAAAATGACAATTAGGGTGGTCATTTATTTGATTATAGAGGAAGCCCTCTTTAGGCACCCCCTCCACTATTGCTTGGAGTACTAGCCAGGGAAATCTTGTGGGTTCTTGAGTATTTTTCTACCACCAGCATTCTCTCTAACTTCACAATGACTCCCTCTATCAATATATCTATTTCTTTCTTCTCCTTCTCTATTATTCCTCCCATTTAATCATCTCCTTACCTTATGATTTCTTTTTATCTCCCCTTGCTTCCTCCCCCATATGATCCTCGTTTACTCAGATCTCTATTCCCTTTTCCCAGTTAGATTCATGAATCTCTCTCTTAAGTTCCTCCTGCTACCTAGTATCTTGAGGATTGTGGATTGTAACCTGGTTATCTTTTGCTTTATGTCTAAAATCCACTTATGGTTGAGTATATAACATGTCTGTCTTTCTGGGCCTGTGTTACCTCACTCAGGATGATACTCTCCAGATCTATCCATTTCCCTGCAAATTTCAGAATATCATTTCTTACGGCTGAGTATTACTCCATTGTGTAAATGTACCACAATTTTTCTAACTCATCCTTGAGTTGAGGGACATCTAAGTTGTTTCCAGGCTCTTGATATTATGAATAGTGCTGCTATCAACATAGTTGAGCTAATGCCCTTGGAGTAGTAATGTTCATCCTTTGGGTATATGCCTAATAGTGGTCTTCCTATTTTCTAATTGCTGGATCATTGGGGAAATTGATTCCCAGTTTTCTGAGGCACCGTCATGGCTGAACAAGTTTACACTCCCACCAACAATGGAGGAGTGTTCCCCTTGCTCTGCATCTTCTCCAGCATAGACTATCATCTATATTTTTGATCTTAGCCATTCTGATATGAATAAGATGGTATCTCAGAGTTGTTTTGACTTGTATTTCTCTGATGGAAACTGAACAATTCTTTTGTTAGAGTCCGCGCCCCAAAACAGAGAGCTTCACTCCGATATCGGGTCGCACAGAAGCTTTATTAAGCATGAGCTCGCGGGTCACCAGCAGGAGATGAGGCTAGTGACCTCGAGTCTAAGGCTCACAGGCCTTTTCTAGGGCAGTTCTACCAAGGCGGGGGAGTGGGGGTCTTCCAGGGTGAAGTCATCTGGTCAGGCCAGATGTCTTTTTGGTTTTTCTCGGAATCCGGGTGGGTAAATGAATTCCAAGTTACCTTAGGCATCAGGTATTTTAAACATGTAAGCACGGCGGGCTAACTTCCTGCTATAGGGCATGGGAGCAGGGTGCAACATTTTTCTACAATTAGCAGAGCTGGTGGGGAGGGGAAGTCTCCTTTGTTTCTCTTACAATGGCCTTTCACTTTAAGTATCTTTCAGCCATTTGAAATTCTTCTTTTGAGAATTCCCTATTTAGTTCTGAAACCCACTTTTAAATTGAATTATTTGGCCTTTTTTGGCCTTTAGTTTCTTGAGTTCTTTATATATTTTAGAGATCAGTCCACTGTCAGTTGTATGATTGATGAAGATCTTTTCTCATTCTGTAGCTTGTCCTTTTGTCTTACTATGTACTTTGCCACTCAGTAGATTCTCAGTTCTAGGAGGTCCCATTTATTAATTGTTTTCCTTAGTGTTTGGGCTGCTGGTATTACAATTGTAAATTGATAACCTGTGCCAATGTGTTCAAGAGTATTTCCTACTGTGATTCTATCAAGTTTGGTGTAACTAGGTTTATGTTGATGTTTTTGATCCACTTCAGTTTTGTACAGGGTGATAGATATGGATCTACTTCCATTCTTCTACCATCAAGTTATGCCAGCACTATTTGTTGAAGATGCTATCTTTTTTCCATTGTAAATTTTTATCCTCTTTGTCAAAAATCAGATTTTCATAGGTATGTGGATTAATGTTGTTGTCTTCAATTTAATTCTATTGATCCACAAGCCTGTTTTTATATCATTACCAAGCTGTTTTTATTGCTATAGCTCTATAGCAGAGCTTGAAGTTTTCCCTTCCAATTTGTATCCCCTTTACTCTCCTTTTGTTGTCTTATTGCTTTAGTTAAGACTTCAGGAATTATATTGAATAGATATGGGGAGAGATGACAGCCTTGCCTTGTTTCTGATTTTTAGAGGGATTCGTATAAGTTTCTCCATTTAGTTTGATGTTGGCTTACTGCATATTGCCTTTATTATGTTTAGTTATTTTCTCTGTATCACTGATGTCTACAGGCCTTTTATCATGAAGGAGTGTTGGATTTTGTCAAAGGGTTTTTTCAGCATCTAATGGGATGATTATGTAGGGTTTTTTTTTCTTTCTGGTTGTTTATTAAGATGACATTTATAGTTTTTCATATGTTGATTCATCCCTGCATCTCTGGAATGAAGTCTACTTGATCATGGTGAATGATTTTTTTGATATGTTTTTGGATTTGATTTACCAGTATTTTATTGGACATTTTTTCATCAATGTTTATTATGGAGGTTGGTCTGTAATTCTCTTTCTTTGTTGCATCTTTGTGTTGCTTGGGTATCAGGGTGACTGTAACCTTATAAAAAGAGTTTGGCAATGTTCCTATTGTTTCTATTGGGTGGAACTGTATGAGGAGTATTGGAATTAGTTCCTCTTTGAATTCCTGGTAGAACTCTGCACTGAAACCATCTGGCCCTGGGCTTTTTTTTGCCTGGGAATCTTTTAATAACAGCTTTAATTTTCCTGGAGATTATATGTCTCTTTAGGTCATTTATCTAGTCTTGATTTAATTTTGATAAGTGATACCTGTCCAGAAAGGTGTCCATTTCTTTTAGGTTTTTCAATTTAGTAGAGAATAGGTTTTCAAAGTATGACCTAATGCTTCTTTAGATTTTGTCACTGTCAGTTGTTATGTCCCCTTTATTTCTGATTTTGTTAATTTGGATTCTCTCTCTCTCTCTCTCTCTCTCTCTCTCTCTCTCTCTCTCTGCCTTTTGGTTAGTTTAAACAAGGGTTTGTCTATTTTGTTAACTTTCTCAAAGATCCAATTCTTTGATTCATTGATTCTTTACATTGTTCACTTTGCTTCAGTTGTATTGAATTCAGCCCTGAGTTTAATTATTTTCTGCCATCTACTCCATCTGGGTGAGTTTTCTTCTAATTGTTCTAAAAACTTCAGCTGTGCTGTTAAGTCTCTTGTGTGATTTTTCTCTAGTTTTTCATGTAGGCATCTAGTGCTATGAGTTTTCCTCTTATTATTGCTTTCATTGTGTCCTATAAGTTTGGGTATGTCGTAGATTCATTTTCATTGAATTCTATGAAGTCTTTGATTTCTTTCTTTACTCCTTCCTTGACTCAGAGGTGGTTCATTTGAGACATGTTCAGTTTCCATGAGTTTCTGATCTTTCTGTGGTTTGTCTTCTTGAAATCTAACTTTTGTCCATGGTGGTATGATATAATATAAGGAGTTATTCTCATTTTTGTATTTATTGTTATTTTCTTTATGACCATGTATGTGGTCAATTTTAGAGAAAGTTCCATGAGTGCTGAGAAATATGTATATTCCTTTTTGTTTGGATGGAAAGTTCTGTATACATCTATTAAGTCCATTTGAGTCATAATATCTGTTAGATTCCTTATTTCTTTGCTAAGTTTCTGTCTAGTAGACTTATCCATTGGTGAGAGTCGGTTCTTGAAGTCTCCCACTATTTATGTGTGGGGTTTGATATGCAATTTTTGCTTTAGTAATGTTTCTTTTACATATGTGGGTACCCTTGTGTTTGGGGCATAAATGTTCAGGATTGAGAATTTGTCTTAATTGATTTTTCCTGAAATGAATAAGTAATATTCATCCTGATCTCTTTTGATGATTATAGTTTGACGTTTATTTTTTGTATATATTTTAGTTTGACGTTTATTGTTTGTCATGTAAAGAATTTTCTTAGAGCAAAAATGGACTGACCATGTGCTTAAGTGTTTTAAGTACTAAAATGAGTGTATTTTTCTAAGTAAATGTAAGAAGTAGGGTTGTTATTAAAAATGACTTCTTACAAAAGCTAAGGACCAATCTAACATTTCATTGAAGAGCTCTGCCAGCCCTGCCTAGCTATTAGCCATTCAGGTGCCTTACGCAGGCAAAGTTACACAGCTTCACAGAGTTAAACAAATGCAACATAAAAGAATGCAGCATGGGGCTGGAGAGATGGCTCAGCGGTTAAGAGCACTGACTGCTCTTCCAGAGGACCAGGGTTCAATTCCCAGCATCCACATGGCAGCTCACAACTGTCTGTAGTTCCAGTTCCAGGCAAACACCAAGGCAAATTAATAAATAGCTTTTCTTAAAAAAAAAAAAGAATGCAGCACATCTTTGCATCATTAAATAAATGCAATATAAACAAAAGTAATACACCTTACACAGTTAAAGAAATATTCTACAACACACACACACACACACACACACACACACACTGTTGAATCCCTGATACCAACCTAGGGATTTGACCTTGACCACTAGGGTGGCAAGATGTGAAGAAAGTGTGAAAACATACAAACACACAGAAAAACTTGAGTTGGATATGTTGGGCTTTCACATGGAATGTAGTAGAACAGGCCCATTGGGTTAAGAAAATTGGCTCAAACCAGTTGCCAAGGCATGCACATAACATATTTCCCTATAAACTAACCTGGAGTCTGCCTGAGGGCCTAGCAACAGATGTTGTCAGGAATCCTAATCATGGTCAGCCAATGAGAGATAGTCATACAATCTCACCAGATTGTGCCACAGCATGGGAGCTGAGAGGAGGATATGTAAGCCTCTCTCCATTGCTGAATAAATAAGTCTGTAGTTTGCTTTTTAACTGATTTCCAGAGTCTTTGTCTTTCTCTAAAGGGAACCATTAGGGCCTAGCAAAAATGGAAAAGACTCAGAAACTTAGTTCGTCACATTTATTATATATTGTTGAACAGAGATGTGGGGTTATTATATATGGAAGCACAAGGAATCAGGGATTACAGCATACAGCTTGATCTGAGACAAATTAAGTTAATCTCAGTAAAAGCAATCTATATAGAGGTGAAATCTTTAGGCTATAAAAATATGGGGGTGGGGAAGATACCATGGACATTAGTTGCAAAAGCTATCAATATTCACACTGAGACCAGAAGAGAAATCTTGCAATTTTCTTAGTTCTAGCTTTGAAGGTTTTGCTGTTTTCCCATGAATCTGCAGATATGGTCCTTGTGGTGCCCATGTAGTAGCATACATTCACTGAGGACTTCATTCACTTTGGGCTTTTTCTGTTCCTCAGAACACACAAAAGTTAGATAAAACTGCTCTCTGTGGTAGATTAAAGGCACTTTCCCAGCCCCACAAATTAGAGCTTCTTAGTTTCAAGAACATATGATAAAGAAGAGGTCACATTAAATATTTGTATTCTCATTTTTTTCATCATCTCCTACTATTAATCAGCTATTGCATATTTCAATCATTGATAGTGTTCACCAAAACTACCTCTCTGTCTCTTTAGGATCATAATAAAATTGCATTTTTGTGTCCTCTTAATGATATGTACTGTGGGATGGTCTTTCTGTATACTGTAAATATGTTTGCTACTGTTGGTTAATAAAGAAGTTGGGTTTGGCCTATGGTAAGACAGGATATAGCCAGGTAGGAAATCCAAGAGAGATACAGGAAGAAGAAAGGCAGAGTCAGGAAGACACTGCAAGCTGTGCAAAGCAACTAGATGTGATGAAACACAAGTGAGACTATGAGACACGTGGCAATACATAAATTAACAGAACTGGGTTAAGTTAGGATAAATGAACTAGTTAGTAATAAGCTTGGGCCATAGCCCAAACAGTTTGTAATCAATATTAAGCCTCTGACTGGTTATTTGAATACAAGAGGGTGAGAGAGATTCATCCATCTACAGATATGGGTGACTATGTAAGTTTCTTTGACAAGTAAAATATGAGAAGAAACTCTTAAGGACTACTGTACAGGTAGCATTTTTTTCTTCCACTGCTATGATGATCATGAAAGAATGTGACATACTGAGATAAAACCTTAATGAAGTCAATTCATGCTGAACATGTAGTATTGTATGAACAGAAACTACTCTTTTAAGGCATTGATTGGAGGTTCACTTATCACTATAGAATTATATAGCCCTCCTGACTAACACGTCATATCACACCAACACAAACTAAATGAAACAAAGATATAATGATTGTGAACTTGCAACTACCTGATAACATAGACTTAAAATATATAACAATTTGAAATTATTATTTATGTTATCCAATAAAGTATAAATGCTATACAAATACATTACTGTGTCAGTAGTGACAAGAAAAATGTACACATTCAGCTTGAACACCATCCCTTGCCCTATTCTTTTCCCCAGTTCAAGACCTCTGCTACATCTATCTTTCCCAATGATTTCCTCTTTTTTTTTTTTACATCTTATCTGTTTCATAAGTCAACACCACCTTGTGGGACCCTTTCTACTCATACTAGGTTGCTAAATAGTTTCAGATATTCAAATAATTGATATGGTATAAATAACTTTTGCTTACTAAAATGGATTAAAATTACAAATAAGCAATGATAAAAGCAAATGAAAATTGATGTACACATGAACAATATACATAACTATTTTAAAACAAAATGTACATCTGAATGACTTATAGGTTATTAAAAATTATATAATACTTAGAAATAAACAACAATGAGAATAGTACCTATGAAAATTACTAGATAAAATGAAGAAATATTATTTTGTAGTTATAAAGATAATATTAAATAGTATTTTATAATATAGCTACAATCACTATAAATAAAACTGTAAAGTCTAATTGTTATAAAACTGAATAATAATATATAAATCTATGACTTTATTTTCTATACATATTTTATGTTTAGAATAATTAATACTAACAAGTAAGGTAAATCATTAGATTTGGTTAATGTGAAATTTTCCAGTCACTAAAAGAAATTTACTGAATGGTTTATGAATACAAATATTCAACTTCTCTCACAGATGATACAATGACCAAATTCTTCAATCTTTCTGGATTGCCCTATGAATTTAACTCTCATCTTATGCTCTCAGCACATCAAAGGATATTAAATATAAGTGTAATATATATTTTTCTTTGCTCAATAAATACTGTTTAAATATGCTATGATCTCCTAAACAGATTACCTATAATCAACAGGGAAGCAGCTTGAGAGCAAGAGTGGATAGGCTTATTAAATACAATTCTTATTGCATACTCAATTGCAGTGTGGTCCTACTACAGCGTTTGGCTCTATTGGAAAAAAGTATCTAGTCTCTTGTTCTCTTTTTCAGTATTTTACATTAATATGAAAATTATTTCAGTTCTCCAAGAGGTAAACTGGGTCATTAATTTGACTTTACTTGTCTATTCTTGTTTTGAGATAGTAAAAAGTGCTCAACAAGACTACTCAGTTTTGAACTGCTTTAGTTACTCATTATTTAACCATCCTTGTGGGAGGGAAAGACATTCTAAAGAGAGGAAACTGCCTTTCTCATTGACTATTATTCTACTGAGACAATAGTTGTCAAGGATTTGGAATTTCCCAAGAATCTCATGCTGAGGGGAAGAAAAAGGTTGAAACTCTGGCATCAGCAACGGGAGGAACCTGCCTCCCAGGAAGAGATTTTATATTATGCTCACAACTTTATGGGACAAATCAGAAGCTGAGACAATGGTGGGTCAATGATGTGTGGGACTATACTTTGATGGGAACTTATTAATTATGCATACCTCTTGCTTTCTATTTAAACCTAAACCTCATGTCAATGTGCCCTGAAGATGAAATTAGAAGGAAAAGGGTCAGTAGGTCATTTTATTTGTTCTTCTTCCCAATGTGATCACACATTTGAGTCAATTTTCTTCCTCTGTTTTCCATAATTGCTTGAGGTCAAATGGCCGAGCATAGTTTGTTAGGTCTGCCAGTGTTGAGGCTCTGGTCCAAGCAACCCTGGAAATAATTGTACTGCTTAAAGTTGTAATGTGGATAAGCATTGCCCATCTACCTTTTTCTCACTATTTATTAGTTTCTTTTTATGTGATTTCTCTCACATGGTGACAGTAACCTTTGATGTCAGCACTAAGTTTACTGTTCTTGCTTTTCCATGCATATTTTCATCATAAGATCTCAATGTGGTAACATGGATCTTATAAATCTAAGATTCATTATCTATATAAGTTCATTCTTTTATAAGTATATGAAAATGTTTTCTCATAGAAAAAAACATGAGAAAATCTTTTGGAAAACAAACTGTTGATCTTTACAAAGATTTGATCTTCTATGTACTAGACTCATTCTGATTAAAAGCATATGTGTAGAGAAATGACATCAACAAAAGAAACAGAGTGAGCAATTTCAAAAGTCCATCCCTTAAGTAAAGCCACTATGCACCTAAAAAGAGGTTAGAATCAGTATTTCCGAATCTTTGAAAATTATCACAAGCTTGCAAGAACCCAGGAAGCATTTATTCAAGAAAATAGCTGGGTCATTATAATTACGGATGCTTTTGCTTGTGCTATTTCCATGCTTTGTTTCTAAATTCTTCAATATCCTTGACTGTAACTTGGATTCCCAGTGCCAGTAAATAAGGAGTAAAATATAGCTCATTCTCCATAATTGCTCCTGGTGTGTGTACCTGGTGACTGGTTGGTCTTCCTGCTCAGAAAACTGGTTTGAAAGATTTTCTTTCTCACATGTAACTTTGAACTCACCAAACACTAAGGCATTTGGGCACTGTTACTCTAAACATTTACATGCTACCCGATGCTATGGACAGTTATGGAAAAACACATTGTTAAGATTTCTGGCTAGTGGTAGCTGCCTGATAAATGCACTATTCCAACATGGCACAGCTAGAGCATGTTGAGTATGGGGGCATGCCCCTTTTATCCAAATGCATGACCAGGAGTGGCCATGTAAACCGCCAAATGCCCCCTGTGCCCTTATAAGCCAAGATCATGCATTGCTCTTTCTCCTTTCTTCCATCTTCATCCTCCCTTCCAAAAAGCTTCCTAAATAAATTCTAGCATGGGTTACTGGTATTGTGGTTTATTCCCCTTGTCTGCGAACAACACATGTGCTGACTAAAATGACTGAGTGGAGAGTCTTGGAATTAGACATAGTCATCCCTCCCTTATCTGTGAGTTCGCCAAGTGTGGATTTAATCAAATCTGGCCCAAAACATCTGAGGTAAAGGCTGTATCTGAACTACACATACATAAACATTTTGGTCAAAATTTCACAAATAAAATGACATAGCTGCTTCATATCTGACATTTACATTGTCTTAGGTATTATGAGAAACATGGAGATGATTTAAAACTAAATGAAAGAATTGAAGGGCCATTGTAGAAAGAAATCCACCATCTATGCTGTTAAATTGTAAACTAATTGTAAACTTACTAGAAGAATGCCATGCCTTCCTCTCAGGCAGCACGCCAGGAATTCAGCTCGCTGCGTTTGAGGAAGCACCAGATGGGCTCTCAGATAGCGCCAGAATTCGTTTACCCACCCAAATTCCGAAGAACACCTGGCCCGACCAGATAGCTGAGCCGTGACGACTCCATTTCCCCCCCACACCCTGTAGAACTTCCCTTAAAAGCTCTGTAAGCCTTGGGCTCGGGGTCACTAGCTTCCATTTTTGCTGGTGACCCACGGGCTCGTGTTCATTAAAGCTTCTTTTTGCTACCCGATATCGGAGTGAAGCTCTCTGTTTTGGGGTGCCGACTCTAACAGAATAAGCAGATTTTATGCAAAACTGCAGTTTTATGTAGGAGTTCAGCACCTACATATTTTGCCAAGATGAAGGAGTATACTGAAAGAAGCCTTCTCCACATACCATCAAACAACTGTACATAAGAGAAGAACTTTGAGAAGTTCAAAGATATTCTAGAACTCTAAAAGACTATGCATATATACAAAGCTATATGTATTTGTATCTCAGGAAATATCTAAGAAGGTCACCAGCTCTCACTTCTATCTGACTTTAGGACCTGTAGAAGCCTTTCATAAGTTAAATCAATACTTGTTATCTGTTATACTAGGTGCTGGTTGGCATGCCAAATGGGACAAGTTTTAGGATACAGATATTTATGTAAATTTCTGTTCAATAATTAATTGACTATAAAGATAATATAATGGAGACATCAGTGACTATATATGACCAAGATACAAAAGTAGTTTAAAAGCAACTAAACACACAAACAACTATAATAAGCAGTATTAAAAAATCTCAAAGGTGGTGAATCTAATTTTCTTTACATGTGTTACCCTGATTTAGTCACTATTTATTTTACATAAGAATCACAGTATAACATTAAATCTTATAAATACATGTAATTATTATAGTACTAGAAATGAAAATATATTACCAAGAATATGAAAAAGAAAACTCACAGAGTGGAAGAGAACATTTGTAAAGCACATATCTGCCCTGGCCAGCAGGGTCTTCAGCGTGGACCTGAATCTGGGAATGAAACAAATGGAAGGCAAGAACACAAAGAATGGAAGGACAAGACAAATCTCTCTGTTCAAGTCCTCCTCTGGTTTATTATTTCAGCCAATATTTATACAGAATCTCTGCCATGCAGGTAGCTGGGAGGAAAGGGGTAGGATATACAAAAGAAGGTGGCAAGCCTGTGAGAGGAAGTAACAGACAGGGTCGAATTGATATGGAAATCTATCTGTTATCAGTTGAGGGCCTGGAGGATGTCACCTGCTGAGCTGAGAGAATCAGGGGAACTACCTAAAACAATAAGGATGTAGCCTTCTGGTAAATTGCTATCTAGAGTAAAGACTGCTGGCTAGCTATAGGAGCTAACTTATAAAATATGGCTAAGTTGACTTTGGCTCCCAACACATATCTTCTAAGGATCTAATATCCAGAATATACATAGAACTCTTACAACTCAACAATATACAAGTAACAAAGTTTTTAAAATGTACAAAGAGTTTTAACAGACATTGATTCAAAGAAGATATGGCCAAGAAACACATAAAAAGATGGCCAAAATTCCTAGTCATTAAATAAATAAAAAGCAAAACCACATTGAGAGAGTGCTCTATACTCACTTAAAGGGGTATAGTTTTTAAAAATAAAAAATAATATAGGTATTGGTAATAATATAAAAATTATAATCTGTATACATTGCTAGCAGGAACATAAAATGGTGCTACTGCTATTACAAATTGTTTTGAGCTAGATATAGTAGTACATGCCTTTAACCCCAGCACTTGAGAAGCAGAGGCAAGCAGATCTCTTCAAGCATGATCTACAGAGTATAGCCAAGGTGAAGAAACCCTGTCTCAAGAAATCAAAAACAAAAAGAAAAGAAAAAGGGGAGAGCAACACATAGATTTACAGTTTTTCAGAATTAAATATAATTTAACCTAGAAATTTCATTCTGAAAAATATACCTGAGTTTTATTTACTATTTAAAACAACTTTAGAACTTAAAATATATCACATACGCCTCTCTTCTTCCTCCAACTTCTCTCATGTCTCCTTCTCTCTCTCCCTCCCTCCCTCTCAAACTGATGGCCTCTTTTTCTTCAATGATTATTGTTACAAATACAGATAGATATGGATAGATAGGTGTACAAATTATAAACACAACTTGAGTCAATTTTGGTTATGTGTATATTATTTTATAGCTGACCATTTGTATTAGATTACCAGGTAGAAAGCTTATCTCTAGGAAAGACTAATTCTCTCTCTCCTGTGAGCATAGATCTTTGTAGTATCAATATTTATAATAGCCAAAGAATAGAAATAAACTGAATGTTCATCCACTGATAAGAAGCTAAATAGAGTACTGCATATCCATTCAATAAATCTCAGCTATAAAAGAAGGCTACTTGAAAGAAGCATGAAAACACAGTAAGTGAAAAACAACAAAAGGCTAGAGCATATTTGATTCCATTTACGTGGACAAATTTACAGAATTTAAAACTAGAGTAATGTTTACCAGGAGGTGGGGGAAGGGAATGTAGAAATGTATAGGATTACTTTTGAGGATGATACAGAGGATCTAGAAATCATAGTGTGGGTAACTTTAGAATATTATGACTACTAAATATTATCAAATGTTAATTTAATACTAGTTTAGAATGGGCTATACAGAGAAAACTTGTCTCAATAAAAGGAATATTAAAAGTAAAGCACATTTTCAGTTTTGTTTCTAGAAACACAGTTAAGCAACTATTGGAAAACTTATGGCACAAGAAGTGTGTTAAGTGCTGAAAGAGACCAAAGAATGAGCTGCATGGGTTTGTGCTTCTACAGAGGATGCACATGAGGCAGTGCTTCTCACATGTTAATATGATCTAAAATTGCAATAGGGGAGCATTTGCAGTTCTTTAAGTCTGAGTCCAGGGCCAAAACTGAGCATTTCTAATAATACTATCCCTGATGCCATTGCAAGTGGTCTCTGTTGCATTCTTTGAGGAGGAAAGTACAAAAGGAAAATATGCTTCTGTAACAGCTACCGGTCATAGTAAAAAGCTACCTGAGGTAGAAAGTACTAAATCCTTTCTGAGGGCCTAAAAGGTCAAATTAGTGGCCATTTTTCCTAGAGGTTTATGTAAGACAAAATAGGAGAGACTAATTGAGATACCAAATTATTAATTTTTTAACAAATGCTAGATTTTAGGGTGCAGCTGACTAGACAGGTTTCATTCCTGTGTCAAAGGCACACAGAGTAGAAATTGTACTGCTAACTTGCTTGGGTCCTTGGTCTCTATGAGAGCTGCCTAACTGCCAAATTCTAAATTATTTTCTTCAAAATAATGCTGCAATAATTTGGAGTCAATAGCCAGAAAGAATGTGGCATAGAGCTGAACTCTGCACCTGGCCACACCCGCAGCCCCTGCTGCTCAGGGAATCTACTAGGAGCCCTACTGCGACCCTGAACTGAGTGTTCTGAGCAAACTAACTGCAGGGGTCTATGAGGGGCGGATTCGAACCCTGACCAGAGGTGAGGAGGGCTCAGCGGGCCTCAGCGCCTGTATCCTGGCCTGGGAGGGAGAGTTGA